>JAWQEG010008310.1:0-22500 GCA_033782935.1 Petrolisthes cinctipes | reverse complement strand
GAAGTGTACAGTCGCGGCACATAGTCCTTGAACAGACTTCCCCTTACACCCTGGTCAAGGACTATGTGCCGCGACTGTACGTGTGTGTTAAGGTGTGTGTGTGTGTGTGTGTGTGTGTGTAGAAGTGTACGTGTGTGTGTGTAGAAGTATACGTGTGTGTGTGTGTGTGTGTAGAGAAGTGTGTGTGTGAGTTGTTGTGTGGTCTCTCGGAAGTTATGGGACCAGACTGAGCCGGTATTTATCAAACCTTTTAGAATTCACTACTTGTTGCTTCGAAATCATAACAAAAGCTCATACCAATTAAAAAGCAAACCTATTTACTGCTTCGAAACCACAACATAAGCTCATACCAATTGAAAAACAAACCTATTCGCTTTGAAATCATAACATAAGCTCATACCAATTAAAAAGCAAACCTATTCACTGCTTCGAAATTACAACATATGCTCATACCAATTAAAAAGCAAACCTATTGGCTGTTTCGGAATTAGCCTGAAGCACTATGGTGAGGTCAGAAATGCAAACATAAAAACAAGTCCAAACTCTTTATAAGTGGAGATTCCCTTTTGTTACTACATACATTGGAGTGCCATGATTCCTCCCAAGTATGCCAGGAAACAGGACCAAGTTAACAAAAATAATGAATGGTGTTCTGTTTCTTGGAATAGTTTGGGGGATTCAGTTGCTCCAGATTTACCAACACAAAACTTCCCCCTCAAGATGTTTTGTAAATACCAACCAGCCCAGGGTTTTTTGTGATTCCTGATGACTGGGAGATGAGGGTTGAATATATTATTATGTGGGGAAGCACATGCATATCTTAGTGTCCCTTCCATTATATTATTTCACCATTAATAAAACAACCAAACAATCAAGAAATTTATTAATTGATATGTGTCTATAAAAATCAGCCAATCGATTAATCAACCACCAATCCAAAAGTAAATGATGTATTGATGGATATATAAAATCAACCAGTCGATTATTCAACCAATCCAAAATTAAATAATATTACAGGATAAATGTCTATAAATATCAACCGATCAATTAACCAACCAATCCAAAAGTAAATGATAAATTACTATAAAAATTAACCAATCCATTAACCAACCAATTAAAAAGTAAAATGATAAATTACTGTAAAAATTAAACAAATAAATTAACCAGCCATTCCAAAAGTAAATGATAAAGTACTATACGAATTAACCAATCAATTAACCAACCATTCCAAAAGTAAATTATATATATTCAAACAACATTCAAACAATTAGCACTCCATTATATTTTTTTAAACCATTATGAGTATCGCAAACGTAACACAACAATAATTGAGGAAGTAGGCTAAAATTAATAATAAAAATTTCAGCTGTCCTATGAAACATAAACAAAGCCTGGTGTGTGTTGTCTGTGTGTGTCTGTATGTGTGTGTGTTGTGCTGTGTGTGTGTGTGTGTGTGGTGACGTTGTGTGTGTGTGTGTGGTGACATTGTACTGTGTGTGTGTGTGTGTGTGTGTGTGTGTGTGTTGTGTTGTGTTGTGTTGTGTGTGTTGTGTTGTGTTGTGTTGTGCTGTGCTGTGCGTGTGTGGTGACGTTGTGTGTGTGTGTGTGAAGTGACATTGTGCAGTGTTTGTGTGTGTGGTGAAGTTGTGCTGTGTCTGTGTGTGTGAGTGTGTTGTGTTCGTGCTGTGTGTGTGTGTGTGGTGACGTTGTGCTGTGTGCGTGTGTGTGTGTGTGTGTTTCCAGGAAGAGGGGGAGAGTAGGGAAGCACCAGGTATAGTGTCTCAGAAGTGGTGTGCTGCAGACTGGAACAAGTGGGGAATTCATCTGGACCTCTTTACCTGGAGGCTGTCTACGTGTGTATGTGTGTGTGTGTGTGTGTGTGTGTGTGTGTGTGTGTGTTGTTGTGCATTTTTGCGTGTAGTAGCCTGTGTGTTTGTGTGTGTGTGTGTGTGTGTGTGTGTGTGTGTGTGTGTGTGTGTGTGTGTGAGAGAGAGAGAGAGAGAGAGAGAGAGAGAGAGAGAGAGAGAGAGAGAGAGAGAGAGAGAGAGAGAGAGAGAGAGAGAGAGAGAGAGAGAGAGAGAGAGTGTGTGTGTGTGTGTGTGTGTGTGTGTGTGTGTGTGTGTGTGTGTGTGTGTGTGTGTGTGTGTGTGTGTGTGTGTGTGTGTGTGTGTGTGTGTGTGTGTGTGTGTGCCGCAAGTGTGGGACGCATATAATATAAAAATAAGTGTTTTCTGGTGACATACAAACCTTTATTAAGTATACATAGTCTAAGTCACAACGCACATAAAAAGCTAAAAATATATGATGCAGTCAGCTCGTGTAATACTATAGTCAGTTGTTTATCTTGTCGGCGTCTGTATGTCACGTTTGCCGCCACTCCACAGTACTCTCGTGTTTCAAACTTCTCTCTCCTCAATGAATATATCGGTAGTGACACACAGGCTAATGTTGCAGCTGTAAGTAAAAGACTGTGATTACACTGTTGAACCCTGTGTATCTTATAGTCAGGGTGATGCATATTGTATGGTTACTTTTGATGTTGTAGAAAGTGTTTAGAGATGCACAGCAGTAGTACCTAGGCTATTTCTCATTTAGTTGAATCCCGTACGAGAGGTGTAGTGATGTCTAGTGCAAGATTAGTGCTGATTAACTTTCCTCTTGCTTGCTATTATAGAGTGTTAGCTATTATATAACTACCTACAGGAATTGCATGCAAAATAATTAAGATGGTTCAAAATGATACAACACTAATCCTATTTATTAGCACAGTACTACAAGGGAAGGACGTTTTGCATAGGCTATGTGAAGCTCTTCTTTCCTTGCGTGCTTTCCGCTTATTTATATCGCAGCTGGTTAACATTACACGGTTTTAGAACATACAGAATGCATGAAAATTGTGCATAATGAAGATTGAACGCAGCTTGTGTAGTTAGTGCATTATATACTCAAATATATATGTAAATAAAAAAATTCGTGTGTGTATGCACATGTCGGTGTTTATATATACATTAAACATATCTCAGAGATATGTGTGTATGTATCCGGTACTGTATGTCGTGTCAATTGTGCTGTACACACCAATCCATTCATAAACACGCACATACGAACCCCCTCCCCCCTCTTTCTCTCTTACACACACACACACATACAAACCCCCTCCCCCCTCTCTCTCTCTTGCACACACACACACACACAGGTCGATGTAAGTACACATAACGTGTTCACACAATGCGTAAGTAATTTAACTACTGAAGCGTCTCAGTATAAGCGTTACGTGAGGATGAGGATATCCTTGTGTGTTTTATGTATTTGAGTATGTGCATGTGTGTCTACCGCATATGTACACCCGAGCTCGTAAATTCGCGACCACGTACTAAGATGTTTATGCCATTTGAGCTGGTAACATTTATTTGGTAAGGAATCAGAGTAGGTGGAATTAACACAGTATAGTAGAGTGACATGATACAATCTTTCACCTACAATGACATCTTCCCCACACAGTGTTACCAGCTCAAATGGCACAAACATCTAAGTACGTGGTTGCGAATCTACGAGCTCGAGTGTACCTCATATGTAAAGTTGGACACATGAATGGGTGGTACAGCCCAGGTGAAAGATACTTGTCCCATTTGAGTAACGAGTGTCTATTATCAGGTACTTGCTTTTTATTACCATTCTCAATACTGACTTCTGCCCCTGATGTCTCCTATTTGGCACTAAGGAACTTGATATTGGGAGAAATTGACCATCTTTCACTTGGGCTTTACCACCCATTCATGTGTCCAACTGTACAATCATGAACGAGTCATAATAAGTATCCAGGTGTGCTTCGAATAACATGATGGAATAGTATACAATTTGACACATTATAAGATTTGTAAATGCATGGTTCACTGGCATGTCAAATGATAGAAAACTTCAATAAGACCAGGATATCTATTAAGGTTGAAGTACAGTGTTGCATGATGGTAAATCTGGAGCAAATGATTCCTCCAAACTATTCCAAGTAACAGAACATCATTATTTTTGTTCATCTGGTCCTGTTTCCTGGCATACTTTGGAGGAATCAAGGCGCTACACACACCACTGACTGCGTAGGTGTGTGTGAACGTTTTTCTCCGCATTGCGCAAGTTCTTTGATGATTATAGACTTTACGCACACACGATTACTTTACGCACACACTATACATACATAACAGTAGGAATTCTCGGAGAAGAGTCTACCGGCACTAAGTAAGAATATAATTGTTTCCCTGACTTCTCGTGCACTTCTAGGAAACCTCAGGGCAATTCCTACCGTGAAAACCCCCCCTCACACTCTATCTCCTCTGTTTTCCTCGCTCCTCTCCCTCCTTCCCTCACACTCGACTGCTTCACTTGATATAGGCTACAATCTCAGTCACTCTTTTTATTTCACAGGCGAGAACATTTATTGAGCTTCTTTTTGCTTTTTGTCGTCACGTTTCTCAACATAGAAAAAAAAAGTAGCTAGAACACAAAAATACCCCGCATGAGAGACAGACACCTTTTAGGGACCCAGTGATGTAGTCAGAAAATTGGAGTTATATGAGTCCTTAAAATATTGCCACGAAACACACACACACACACACACACACTTACTGTATATGGGAGGAGATTGTTTATTGCATGGTCAGGTGGAATCAGAAGTCTCCAGTTTTCATACACGATCACAGGGTCCTTAAGGGGAGAGTATACTTTCGGTACATTGGAGCACCTTGATTTCTCCAAAGTATGCCAGGAAACGGCACCATATAAACAAAAATAATGGTGGCCTGTTACTGGGAATAGCTTGGAGGAATCATTATCTCCAAAAATGACTAAACTATACCCTCCCCTTAATGCTGGACGAAGACTGACCACCCTACACCTTGAACACCCTGTAGAACGAGGGAGTTTTCAGAACCGATGTATGTGCCCAGAGTTACAATTGAAAAAGAGTTACAAAGAAAGGAGTTACTACACACACAGAGAGAGAGAGAGAGAGAGAGAGAGAGAGAGAGAGAGAGAGAGAGAGAGAGATGTAAAAAAGAAAACATGAGGATACAGTAAGCGTGGAAAGAAGAAAGAAGGAATGAAACAAGGGAGGGAAGGGGACAATGAAGACGCACATTACATGGCAAGCGGAAAATTTATGAATACTTTTTTCTTCGTCATCTTTTTCGTACATTTTGCTGCACACAACACACTTCCTGCTGCAGTACACATGTAGGCGGTGGCAGAGTGGATACAACGACGGACTGCAGGTTTCATGGACCCCAGTTCGAGTCCACGAAAAATGTCTGAACGGCAGGCACCACACATAGCCTACCCAGCATTCGAACTCAGCCCCTATATAGGTGTACTGGGTGCATGGGGAAATGAGCAATACCAGGCGATTCAATGCTTTCTGCTCCTCACACTCTGGTCAGAAATTATGTATCACGAGTGTACAGGGTGTCCATAAATTATCAAATATCTAAATAAAACAGACTGAACTCTATATCAAATGCAATCTTGTTCTGACAATTAATAAATAGACTCCCTGTATACGGTAGCCTAACCCTGAGCCACGACGGGTGTTTTCTATTTGTAACATAATTATAATATCATGATTCACAGAAGGTAGTGTTTATTAGATAGATAATAGGCCTAATACAACTGACCCAACCCCATGGTGAAGAGTTAATGCACTTTAAGCGAACACGAAGGTCTAGAGGAACGAGTTACTGAGGCATCAAATACCATGGGCGCCGCAAGAGAGAGAGAGAGAGAGAGAGAGAGAGAGAGAGAGAGAGTGGCTGGCTAGTGGAGGTGTTGCTGTTGATGATGGAGAGAGAGAGAGAGAGAGAGAGAGAGAGAGAGAGAGAGAGAGAGAGAGAGGCTGGCTAGTCTAGGTGTTGCTGTTGATGAGAGAGAGAGAGAGAGAGAGAGAGAGAGAGAGAGAGAGAGAGGCTGGCTAGTGGAGGTGTTGCTGTTGAAGAGAGAGAGAGAGAGAGAGAGAGAGAGAGAGAGAGAGAGAGAGAGTGGCTGGCTAGTGGAGGTGTTGCTGTTGATGGTAAAGAAAGAGGTGTGTGTGTGTGTGTGTGTGTGTGTGAGAGAGAGAGAGAGAGAGAGAGAAGAATGAGGTGTGTGTGTGTTATACTCGAGGATGGCAGTGTTTAAGAGTACCGGGTACGTCTCTTTTAATAGTGTTTATAGTGGAATTTTCAGATAGCCTAGTCACTCTCTCCCTCCTCTCTACCTCAGTCTCCTCCCCCATCATAACTCATTCTCCCTCCCTCCTTCCCTCCTCTTTCGTGCTAATCAACTCCATCCATCCCTCACTCCCATGACAGCCACTTTCTTCCTTCTCATTTCTCCTCTTTTTATTCAATATCTCGTCCCCCTCGTCCATATCACTTCATTCTCTCCCTCCTCACTCCTTGCTTGTCACCTCTCACCAGTCCTTTTATCCACCACCTTCTCCATCCTCTCTCCATCTTTTCCTTCATTCTCCACCCATTCTCCATCTTTCTATACACGTTCTTCATTCTATTAACCTGTCTCACTGATCCACCCCTTTCAATTCATCAACATTTTCTCCTCCCATTCCCTTCGTCCTTGTTGTCCCTCTCCTCTGTCTCCTTCTGTCTCGAGCATTTAATAGGGTCTTCCATTCAGTAGGCCTAGCTAGCATGATCCTCTTTCTTCCTCTTTATTTCAATTCCCCTCTCTCGCTTTTCTGCAGTCTTCTTTATTTACTTTCAACAAAAGGCTCAACACTCTGGGAGAAGTCGTTTCAAAACACCATAGTAAGTATATAGGCTACCTGCATGCTTTTCTAGGTTTCAACACCACAATTTGAACGAGACGTAAATAACATATAGCCTATCAAGGGGGTCATGCACTTATTTGGGTGACAATTGTATACACGTCTACAGTATAAACCTGTTGGACCCGCGGGATGGCAAGCTCTGGAGAGGAGTTTTATTATTACCATTTTTACTGTGTTGCCCGAGCTTCTGTAATTTATTGTTCAGGAGTTCAAGGAGTGTTGGGACGAAGGCAGAAAGCTGGTTGGTTGGTTGGCTGGACAAAAATATCCTGGGGTCAAAGAATGCTGTTGGCCGGGCATTTTTTGTGTTATTATGACCACTATTGTTTGGCTACTAACTCACTTACTTACTTACTGCAGCCGTGGGGAGTTTTGCTGCAGCCTCTCTTCACCACCAACTCGTCGTCTACACACACACACACACACACACACACCTCATTCTTCACTCTTCCTCCCTTCCTCTCTCACACACACCTCATTCTTCACACACACACCTCATTCTTCACTCTTCCTCCCGTCCTCTCACACACACCTCATTCTTCACACACACACACACACACACACACACCTCATCCCAAACGAGGAAAAGTTGATAGGGAGCTTAGAGAGCAAGCACGAATGAAATAGAATGAAAGGAGGTACAGTTGAAGAATAATTGAATACACCAGACTTTGGTTAATGATTATAAATAGATACCAACTACCCCGGTACCGTAGAAAAACACACAAACTTTTCCTAATACGCCACACCAACCAACCAACCAACTGCTAAGCGACGCCAAAACACACAAACTTTGCGTCAATAGTTAGTTATCAGTAGCATTTCCTGTGGTGGTGTGAAAAATGTGTCCCCCTTTCCTCGTATGTTGGTGCTGGTGCTGGTGGTTTGACGTTTGTACTCACGTCAAAGTAGAACAAATTGACAAATATAGATTGGACATGTTAGATTAATTTTAAACGTTATAATTTGCAGATTCAAAACAGGACATTAAGTTACTACATTGCATAAATTAAAACACAAAACAATCCAATAACTTCCCGACTTCTAGTTGTTGGATTTCTTGGATAAGTTGCTTGCAGCTTTTCTTTTGGCAGCAGGATCCCTCAATGCCAATGTCTTTTGACTCCTAAGACAAAACTTCATGCCACCCGCAAACTTAGCTTCACAATCGTCCTGACTCTTGTTCTTTCTCTAAGCTGTCTTCTTTTTTCAGGTTGGATTCATGGGGCTGGGGTCCTCGGATTGATAGAATGCTTGCATTCTCTCCCAGCTTTGTGTCTCTGGTCTATAATAATAATAATAATAATAATAATAATAATACTTTGGTCATGAGAAGTGGCCCGGTAATTCTCCCGATCTGAATGTCTGTGAAAACGTTGTATCCATCTTGAAGGACGAGGTTGAAAAGGGATGCTGTTTGAACCTCTAGCAAATCGATATAATCGTACCAAGATGGAGGAGCACATCGATGTTGTGCTTCGGGGAATGGAGTTCAACACGAAGATTTTTTAGTCACTTTTGTCATCCTACCGTGCTCGTCTTGAAGCTGTTCGTGACGCCAATGGAGAGAACACTGACTGAATACTGAGCTTGTGATCATAGACCCACAATGAAATGTGTTACTTGTTTGTGTGTGTGTGTTTTTTTTTTTTTTTTTTTTTTCCTATTAGGCTTAGTTTACTCTGGGGAGGGCGTGGGACATCATTGTTTGGCATCCCTAATAATATTGGTGCAGTCGGCAATAGTCCCGTTTGGCCGACCCAAGTACAGTACTCTCTAGAAACTCTCTGAAACCGAGCTGGAGGATGGAGGAAGCCAAAGGATTGAGGAAAGTGTACCAATGTTAACACCAAATGCAGAACAGTGCAACTTCAAAGAACAAAACATATCCCAAGTTACATTACAATGACACATTTTCACTCGTCCTCTGGTTATCCTAATTCCTCCGATCTCCATCTCCACCTCCACGATTCAAAACGAAGCAGTTGTGAACCAAGAACGGAGGAGGAGGAGCAGGGAAGGGGAAAGAAAAGAAATAATAATCATAGCCTCCCACCCGCCTAACAATTATTGATATTCCATGATTGCAACGGCACTCCCTCTCTCACTAACTCCCCCCCTGACTGACTCCATCCATACACGCACTCCCTCCCTCCCTACACACGCACACAAGCAAATTATACAGTGATTTAACTCGGAGGTCCATAATATAATAATTACTACAAGCCTAATAACATACAGACATTTGTGTGAATACTGTCGACATCAGTAGTTATATTTACTTATAATGTGACCACCTCGTGTATGGATATTGAATCGATAGAATGTGATGTGATGTTATGGTGTAGAGCATGGAGGTATAATATTATACCACCATGGTGTAGAGAGGGGATAGCCTTTTCAACGGCCCCTAGAATGTAACTCCTATAGGCTATACCCGTTTGAGAATGAGCGGTGTGTTTGTTTACCTGTGTTTATGCCTTACGCGTTTGGTACGGGTTCAAAATGGGTCAAAAGAACCACTGACTGACCACTCATGTAGAGTCAAGGTCACAAGTTCTGCTCCAAGTGAATGCTAGCGAAATATTTTATGTTTAACAGAAACAGCAGAATCAGAATTTGACGTCAACCAGGAATAATTACTTGTTCACAATACGCACGTAGGATAGACCCCGATAAATAATGTTCAGTACAGCCATTGTGTATTATTGGTACCGTATTTGGTACCTTATAAACATTACGTCATTTCATCCTCCATTACTCCATACATACATACATACACGCATTTCCCTTCACCACCATCACAACACAAATACCATGGAGGTATAATATAGATTATACCTCCATGACAAATACTAGGTGTACATACATGTAAATTTCACCCGGAGGTCCATAATCGGCAGTACGGTAATTATTTTTATGGCTCGAATCGATGTTTGTGTCCAGTCAGAACTTCACCTCTCACCCTGGTGTCACAAAACTCTGGTGGGCAAGGCAGGCTTACTAGTAAACTGGAAGGTTACTACTTATTCCTCCTAACAATGCCAGAAAACGGATGCCCTCACTGGTATTAATAGGGAATCTGTTTCGTGGCATAGTCAGGAGGAATCAAAGACCTCCCAATTCACCAACAATATAATATATCCCCTTAAGTTTTGCTTGCCGGTAAATATTCCGTCATTGGTACTTTTAAACTATGGCTGGAGATTTTATGCGTATTTCTCTTCTTTTTTTATTATTATAATTATCAACAGAATATTGTTTTTACTATTATGATTTTGAGGAAACAGTTGCCCTCCAACAAATTCACCCAAAATATATGCCTTAATGTGTAGGTTATTTTGTTAAGTTTGTCATGGATTGGATTACATATACCGATAAAGCCAAGAAAGTATAATAAGGTCCTGAGGGTAGCCACGGTCCAGGTTTGGTTAGGTTAGGTCAGGTTGGGTCGTGATGCGATAAGAAATCATTACCTCCCTCTTTTAATATATATATATATATATATATATATATATATATATATATATATATATATATATATATATATATATATATATATATATATCCCAGTACCAACCACTGCAACACACATTGTGACATTTCTCAGCAAGGGTCGCGAAGCATGTAAATCCATACAACAATGTGGAACCGTGTGTTCTCTCTCTCTCTCTCTCTCTCTGTGGTTCAAGTTACACAAAACCGAGAAAAGTAACTTAATGCTAATATCGAAATGGGAAAATCTGTTAGGAATGTAATACTACACTAATACACCAATATGAAAATAACAGAAAATTCTCACCAGTATTTGTGTACAGTAGATGTTGCAAGTTGATTTTCCCCTACAATTACCAATACCGGTGTTGCTTGGCTTACTGGCTCGTAGTTTATGATGTCCAGGTAGTCTTTCAGGATCGCTAAGCACCTCACAACCTACATCCAACTCGTATAAGTTTCTTTTTTTCGCGATTTAATGAGTTATTCGTTTTGTTTACAATCCTTGCACACTGTACTGTACCGTGAGGCGGAAAACTGGTCGCTTATACTCTAAACTTCTCACCATCCTATCAACAACAAACATTATTTTTTCTATCTTCAACTACCATCTACATATAAGCAATTATCTCTATTGTACATACAATACAGTAATATTATCTAGTTTATCAGACAGTATGAAACAAATACTCAAAGCTTGGGAATTAATTTAATCAACGAAGTACAAAATGTAATGTATTGAAGCCTTGTTTGATTACTACCAATAAACATGAAAATAAATATATATATACTGCAGTTTTCATGTCACCCAACACAGAATAATTATCAGTTTATGTCCTAAGTTGAGGCAAAACGTTGTACAGTCGGCAAAAAAAGTATTGGAATTCCCCAATGGATAGTTATAGTTAATTTCAATGCAAAGGTGGTTCCAATACTTTTTTTTCCGACTGTACTTTCTATACTTTTACCTTCAGTATTATCCTTGTTTCGATTTGATGAGGGTTTAACAAAGATCTTGGGTTAATAAATTGCTAATTCATATGTACGAGATTTTCAATATCAAAATCCATTCTCCTGTAGGCTATGATTTGCTTGTTATTATGGTCACATCCAAGTTATCTCATTTGAAGGATGAGGGACCACCCACTTTTCCAAATCATGACAAGTAGGCTATAACCTCTTCTTGTTAGGCATGTTACAAATCCATTTCCAAAATAACACAAGATTTCTACCATGATAAGTTTCGGCATGAAATTTGCTCGATATTTACTCGTCTGTGATATTTATTTGTTCTAACTTTAAAAATATTGGCAGAAATAATTTAACTGTTGCCAAGCTAGGCTATGTAGTTTACTATATGGTTACAAAAGGGCATTAACCCTCCCAATTTGCATCACGAATTTTAAACCAGGGGATTTATGAGAAGGGTGATGATAAAGGGTGATTCCACAGTGTAGTGGTTTGTAAGCACGCAAACGAAAGAATCTTAGCCGTGTAAATTATGGCTGAATGATTTAATGAATTTGGCGAGTAAATTATGCAGTGATCAACATTATCTAACTGTTGGAGAGATTTTGTGAATACAGATACTCAGCTTTTGGAAAATAAAGAAGCCCTTACAAGTGTGGTTGGTTGGGAAGCTAACAAACGAATACCACTGTGGAATCGACCCAAAGACAGCACAGCAGCAGCCTAGTGTTTAGTACCACTTGCATGAACAGAGTACAGGACATTCATTTACCCAAGTTTGAAATTCGCACATATACAAGAATGCAATACAGAATTACATTTAGCAATACAATACTGCTTCATATTCAGTGTTCTATCAACTCCCTAATGTGCTGCGACGGTGATCAAACTCAGGCCGAAGTGGTGCTTAGCAAACACTCCTGCACTCCACCAACCAGGTATTCTAATAATGTATAGGGACAACTGGATAATGTGCAGCCGATTGATTGATTGATTGATACTATGGTATCTGGCAGCAAAACAGCCAGAGTCATAACAACCTTAAGGGACCCTGTGATGTAGTCAGAAAATTGGAGATTAAAGAGTCCTTCAAATGTTGCCAGTGTTTCGTGGCATGGTCAGGAGGAATCAGAAGCCTCCAATTCTCATACACGATCACAGGGTCCTTAAGACATTACAATTCTACAGAGTTCGGTTTAGAGGGGTTTATAGCAAAAGACTCTTGGTTCCAGGCCACAATTTATAACTGTACAACAACACTGGTCTATGTATGACCTCGTGTTTCAATGAAGCTCTTAGATGATGTAAAGTAATGGAGCTACCCAAAGAGACCCTCCTAGTAGTTGTCCTTGTAATTAAATGCTAGTTGGTGCTACACAACAATGTAAACAATGAATAAGCAACTTGCCAAGCATTACACAGTAACAAGGTCAAGGAAACAATGTGTTTTGGGTGGAATTTATTTTTGTCAGGAGTGCCAGCGACACGCAGCCCTCCCTCACTCACACTAATGGGGGACATATATCGAATACAATTTTTTTTTTACTTTTTTTTGTATTTTGTACACAAAGAAATTCATAAAAATGTTGATCAACATTGAATAAATTATACATTTAATAAAATATATAGTAAGATCAACAAACTTTGCCTGTCTTTGGGTGTCAGTAGCAGCAGTGGGGATGATGAGGGCGTGGTACAAGACGCCCACACCATACCCACGGCTGCCCACACACACATTCACCCACCCATCCAATATCTACAAACACACTGACACCCGCCTGGAGGGGGTGGGGTGGTAACTGTGCAACAACTCCACCCCGCCCAGGCCGCCCACCTCCCCTTCAAGCTGAAGAGGGTATAATGTGGCCAATAGTTCCACCCACACCAGTCCCACCCACATGTGGGTAGTGGTGTAGGCAGGAGGCTGTGAGGGTGGGGGAGGGGGTGGCCGTCGCCCTCTGCCCACCCTCACAGCACCAGGTCCGGTGCAAGATTCGGACAACAATACAATACACTTAACTTATACTCTAACAGTACTTGGTGTGAGCGGGGTGGGCAGGGGCACACTTGGCCCTCTGCCCGCCCAGCTCGCTCTAAGACTAACACCTTAAAATTAACGCGTGCTGTTTCTAACTGAGTAGCCGCGGATGTTCAACAATAACGTAAAGTTCACAGAACTTACATATGGTAATATATCATAGATATATGGGTTAAAAATAACACACAGGTCAGCGACATTTATACCTCATACCACAGCATAAGGTGTGTTAAACGTCTGACGACCATGTGCAATATTAGAGGATTTATACCGAGGAAATTACCTTCCTCTGTCCTCTCACACACACAAGCACACACTCTCACACACACAAGCGCACTTTCCAGTGTCTGGAAACATCCTAGAGGTTGTAGGGGTTGCAGAACTGGTAGACAAGACGCTGGGAACGTTCAGTCTTCTTCATGATGCCCTTCTTGTAGTACTGGCGGATAGAGCGGGAGAGCTTGTCATAGTTCATGGCTGGCCTGTTCTTGCGCTTGCCCCAGAGCTTTGCCACACGCACACTGTCCTCAATCTTGAAGACTCCCTTTTGTCTGTCCAGCCAGCGGATGCAGGAGCCATAGAGTTGGGGTTGCTGCAGCAGCTCCTTTAGGAACTGCCACAGGTGGATATGTGTGCCGCCGCGTCCAGTAGGGGTGCTCCCGCAGGTGTCTTCCTCGACTTCTTCTGTAACACAAGACCATAACTCATTAATATAAAAGTCACCAAACCTCAAGTGAACTTACATTTAGAATAAATTACTAAATCACAACAGTTCACCTACGTAACTATGATAACTAATAGCTGATCTGCTAAAAATGCATGTTCGTTTTTAACTTTATTAATAGATGGCGCCCCACAATCGTAAAGCTGATCGTAAATAACACTTATCCACCACCACCACTTTCTCCCTCAGCCACATCAGCGCCCTCTATAGATGTGGTGTGACGTGTGCCCTACTATTCCATTCTACATCCATCCACTCACTAGGCGCCACAAGCACACCGGAAATGATGTAATGACGGCAACAACAATGGGCCAGTGCTGACAATGATACCACAACCCACATGTACTGTACTGCATAATGACCACAGAATTGTTAGCATTAATCCTTATAAGCATTGTTGTACACGGCTTGATGACAACAAGACCCCATGATCTAAACACCCCCCTTTTTCTCTTCCACCCACCACCCCGTTATAAGCAGTATCAATGATGTGTGTGTGTGTGGGTGTGTACTTTGCGACTCCCTGACCCCAAAACACACATGAAATAAAAAAGAAAAAGAAAAAACACACACATACACACAATTTTCATCCCTCCACCCACCCACCCTCCCTCTGCAGCCTTGAAGAAGCCCGACCAAGTATCGCCTCTGTGCCGCCCCCACGGAAGGCAGGCAACCCCACCATCATCACTTTGGTTTATATCGCTGGGAATAGCTGTGACGCAAGTTAGGCTAGCGGCGCCCACCTCTCTACTGTATATGGCAGGCACACTCTACCTCACCCACCATCAGTCACACCCTAATACCTCTCACCAAACTTGTATTAATTCATCAGGCCTGTTATTCTTCTGACACTAATCGTTCTCAATAAAAAAAATAAAATAAAAAAAATATAAAAAAAAAAAACACACACACCTTATTAATGTGTTGTTATTTTCCACCGTCACTATTGAAACACCCTAATCCCTCTCCACAAACTTGTATTAATTCATCAGGCCTGTTATTCTTTTGACACTAATCGATATCATTATAGTTCTAATGGTTATTTTCTACCCTCACTTATAAATATTTAGTCGTTAAGTGTCCATTACCAATACTGCAATATATAACTTCTCTGTTCTATCGACAAATATTACGTTAAGGAAATTATTAAAAGCAATGAAATATTAATAGTTATCATATCCCGTAGATACAACCAAAACAAGCGTCAAGAACAGGCAATAATAATGTAGGTGTGGTGCGGTGAGGGGCGTGGATGGAGAGAGGAGGGGAGGGGGGTTCGGCCTTGGAGTTTGGAAATCCCAGCGTACTATGTGTGTGTTGAGGAAGTCTGCCACTTTACTGTACACTTCATCATCACCTTTGTTTTCTACACATACACACACACTAAGAAATGTATCCACTTATCGGATCTATAAGTTAATCAGTCACTCAATCAGAAGGACACGGTATATACCCATGTAATCATTCAATTAAGCCAGGAGCTGAATTAACTGATCATCCTTCAAATAAATCTACCCACAAGTTCCACAACCTTCCAGTAACTTACTAATCACTCTTCAGCAGCTACTCAATCAATCAATCAATCAACCAATCAATCAATCAATCTAACAGCTATCTATTTTCATCTATCAAATCAGCAGCAGCTACCCAGTCGAATTATCTATTCGTCTGAATTTACCGGGAAAGCAATTCAATGTATTGCAAGATTTCAATATTCCCTCAGTATGCAGCTCGTAATTTATTCAGGCAGTCAAACTATCATCAGGAAAATAAATAAAATAATCGGTAAATAAATAAAACACAGCCTGCCACTGCCTGCCCTCTGCGTTTCTCCTGTCCTCACAAAACTGAAAGCTCGTGACGTCACCTACTCTCCTTCCCTCCCCTCCCCTCCCTAAATGTAGAGGAATGCTCCTTTCTATTCCACCCGTAAACTATCATAATAAAGAGTACGTAATGCATATATAGTGTTAATATATGTGTGGTTTCTATTTAAATCCACAATGAGTAGTGATGAGGTAGTGGTAAACACGACTGACTTAGGCTGGAAAGAATAAAGCGAGCATTGAGGTTCCCGGGACCCTGGTGGAGGCTAGACGCGGCGGTATCACCTTGAGCCTGACACTGAAGGAACGTGCGACTGTAGTCCGTATGCAGCCCGGTGATAAGGGTGAACCAAATCCCTACGCGATGTAGGACCTTTGTGTGATGATGGATGCCTTAACCCCTCCCCTCCCCCACCCCCCCCACCTCCGGACTAACCTTAAGGAACCCTGTGATGTAGTCAAGATAATTGGAGGTAAATGAGTCCTTCAAATATTGCCACGAAACACCACCTATATGGAAGGAGCTTGTTTCGTGGTATAGTCAGGAGGAATCAGAAGCCTCCAATATACATACACGATCACAGGGGCCTTAATTGTAATGTTTCGTTCAACACAAAGAAAACTGGACTCGGTTCGTGATTCAGCAACAACAACAACAAGTTTCCCCAGACCCATGTCACAGTCATTTCACTGATGCCGAATTCATTAGTAAGGTTTTATTTACAGTTAGATCATGATCAAGAGACTGGATGTGTTGCTCGAGTTATACACAATATTCACGGTGTATACCACTCTACTATAACCACCCATAACACAATACAATTTATTAATCAGTCTTCATACACCTGTCATATATATATATATATATATATATTCGAACTATTGCTCACTCCTGTATTAAATTATATACAGTATTCCTATATATGGATGCAGCCCCTAGCCCTGGGCGAAGCCACACCCTGCACTTCAAGGCTGCCTGGTGGTGGTGGATGTGATGGTGTCCCCCCCTCAACCCTCCCACTCCCACCCCATCCCCCAACAGCAGCAAGTCGTGCAGAGTTCACTACATTGTCACATAGGATAATAAATTAAATGTGAATAACAGTAAAGGAAAGGTCCAGTACTCACCTTCTGAGTCAAAGACATCTTCTTGGGGCGAGTGGGCGGGAAGACGGGTGGGGTGGGCGGCCTTGGGGCTGGGACTCTGCTGAAGAAGGGCGGCCATGTCATGACACTGCTCCTCCAGATACACCGTGCCACTGGCCTGCTGCTGCTGTTGCTGAGCAGGCTGTGGCGAGGGCCCCGTTGTCTGAGGCTGACAGGTAGTAGCACCACCAGCCTGGAGGCGCTGCTGCTGCTGCTGCTGCTGCTGTTGTTGTTGTTGTTGCTGCTGCTGAGTGACCTGGACCACTGAGGTTGGAACCTGGCCCATACCAGCAGTCAGTGACAGAGGAGGACTGGATGATGAGCCCAACTGACTGGGAGAGCCAACATGCATAGGTGAACCCATATGACTTGAAGACCCAACATGTGGAGGAGAACCCATCTGGTTTGATGAACCCATCTGGGATGGTGGTTCCAGCTGAGGCACCTGTTGCTGTTGTTGTTGCTGTACGTAACTGTACAGGTGATGATGATGAATTGGCTCGGGCTGCTGAAAGTTCCAATAGAAAGGCGGCTGCAGTTTGGGTGCAGCATGAAGGGCCCCGCGCCAGATCTCCAGTTGGGCGTATAGCAACTCTCCTCCGATGGGAGCCATCTGTCGGAACTGGGACTCGGTAAGTTTAAGGAGGGCGGGGCCGCCCATGTTCCACAGGTTCAGCACGAGGGGTGGGAGCTGCAGATGGGCGGCCTGCAGTTCAAGCCAAGCCTTCACGTCTTCTACATTCCAGTGGGCGGGGTCTGTGAAGGAAGGCAGAACACCACATTAGTCACTCACTAACACTACCATTATATAGTAACACCAGGTCACACTTCCCAGTCACATAATATAATTCACCATTAATCTCCAAGCACATTCTGGCAACCTCCTGACTCGTCCTTACACCACTACAAGTTTCTCTGCAGAACTTCCTCCAAACAATGAGGAGCGTGCAGATGTGAGGGAGGCACACAGAGGGAGATGCAGCAGCAGCACCAGCAAGAGTACAGACGCCTACACCAACCTCGCTATGGAGACCTACCGGGCGCTTCTGCAGACGGCGGAGACACTGATCTCGACTTGGAGCGGTCCGCCATGTTGGAAAAGCCGGGTCTGGGTGCGGGAGGTCTGTGTCTGGCCCCAGCAACCTCACACCACTACTACCACCACCACCAGCACCACCAACACACCGCTACCACTCCACTCCCACTGTACCCCTCACTCTTCAAGACACTAACCAACGCCCCGACTCGAGAGGTGTGACCGAACTCGCCGTCCTAGCCAGACTATGCACCTTCAGATAATGCTGATGACAGAGGGAACACTTGGTGACGTCACAATCCACGTCACAAGATCCTGGTCAGCCCGGGAGGACCAGCAGGCATTTCCCGCTCACTAACCCCTTATATTTTACCCCCTGACTCCAGCCCCCAATCCCCTCTACATGAACAGGTGAATATACACTTGCCCTCCTATCGCCCCAAGTTAATACAGCCCCTAGCAGGTGACAGGCGGTAAGGCAGGTGGCGTGGCAGGGCAAGGTACAACAGGTGAGGCGGGTCGGGTAGGTGTGGCAAGGGGAGTGAGTGAGGCAGAGCGATGTGGGCGAGGCTGAAGCAGGTTACCCTTCCCCACCACCACCACTTTGCCCCTCCCCACCACCACCACTACCAACACCACCAGAGGCCGCCATACCAATACCACCATAGACAAAAACTGAATATAATGATGTTTGTATTCAAAACAGCCTCACAGTGTGTCGTACGGTACTGGTGTCTGACATGTATAAATGTCGTAATCTATTATTGTAATCTATTTGTATGACCAACAGAAGCTATCAATGTATACCTCGTAACATACATAGAACAGATCAGTAATCCTGTTTTTGTTTTCCAATATAACCACTTCAGCATAAAAAGAATTTCATACTTTCCTGTATACTTAATTAAAGTTACCTATATAACTCCAGAACCTAAGGCGAATACAAACACTTGTTAAAAATGGGCATTAGGCAGGAACATCAAACCTCATCATCTTCAGCTAGTGTGTGTGTGTGTGTGTGTCCCACTCTAGGCTGACCTCACTACCTTCTTACATAACCTCCACACACAAAAGGAGTCTTTGTTTATACCCCTCACCTCCACTCGCCTCTCAGCTCATCCCATCTACCACACCTCAGTAAAAGAAATAATTGAATAATATAATACTAACCCTAAATCTTATTTGCTATGCCCTCCCTACAACAACACCCACCTATTGCATCTGCCACCTTCTCCCTCCTTTAGACCCCAACAGGTTTAAATAAATGAGTTTTAATCAGACAAATTAATATTATAAATACTCTTTCTCATCATCATACACCATACTGAGAGAGAGAGAGAGAGAGAGAGAGAGAGAGAGAGAGAGAGAGAGAGAGAGAGAGAGAGCCTGCCTGCCTGCCACCGGTGCCTCCCACAAGAGCCCCACTCAGCCCTGGAATGTGGAGGTGGCACAGTGCCGTCTTAGTGGCGCCTCAACACTCCTCACCTCTTGCCCGATCACACTTAACTCGTAGTAAAGACTATCATCATTTTAAGGACCCTGTGATCGTGTATGAAAATTGGAGGCTTCTGATTCCTCCTGTCTATGCCACGAAACAAGCTCTTCCCATATAGGTGGTGTATCGTGGCAATAATTGAAGGACTCATTTACCTCCAATTTTCTGACTACATCACAGGGTCCCTTAAGCAATCGAATGGGACTAAATTATTCACTATCGCAGTCAAGAGAACAACGCTGACAACTATCTACATCTATATCCATTACAAAACACAAGCCAAGTATTAAAGATTGCACCTATAAACCATAACAAAACAATGATGTAACCACCATCACTACCACTCTAACCAACCACCAACTAATCACCCCTAACCAGCAATAATCATACAGAATCCAACCACTGCAACGACTACGTGACTACACACACACACACACAACGCTTTTATCACCGGAAACTGGTAGAGATAAGGATACTGTACTCATTAAACTTCTCCTTAGTCACCTTATCTGTTCTAGACTTCCCGCGACGACACTCTAACTACATCGCTATCTTTCTCAAGCATCCTCTGACGTCAGCGAAGGAGGAGGGAGTAGATAAGATAAGAGAGGGGAAGGGAGAGAGGGAGGGGGGAGAAATCACGTGTCCTATGCTACTAAACTGTACATATGGTACGTCAAAGAAAAGGTCAGAATGATGTCAAGTAGGGTCGAAGGAAAAGTGAGGATGCAAGCAGATAGTGGAAAATCTGGTCTCCTAAGGTCACGCATGAGGACAGGAAGGAGAGGTCAGGGGTTATAATAAGGGTCAAAGCAAGAGGTGAAGAGGCGGGAGGAGGTCATATGTTAACGTTAGAGGTCAGGGGTTACGGCCAAGAGTTCAGGGGTCAAGTACAGGTCAAAGGTGGTGGTGACTTGTTTACCGTGTGTGGTGTGACGTGTGTGTGTGTGTATGAGGGCGAGGTGAGGTAATGAGTGATAATGTGTGGAGGAGAGAAAATATGAGGCGACGGTTGAAGATGAGTATTGAGTGGCTTGATATGATGGAGAGATGAAGATGATTGGTGAATGAGTGGTGTAAGCGAGTGTGTTGTGGTGTTGGTGGTGATGGCGAGATGAATATGAGTGGTGAATGAGTGGTGTAAGCGAATGTTGTTGTTGTGGTAGTCGTGATGGTTTGTATTGTTGTAGACTCATGGAGGTTATAAATATGTGTGGTAGTCGTGATGGTTTGTATTGTTGTAGACTCATGGAGGTTATAAATATGTGGAGGTGCAGTGTCGTGGTCATAACTTTAAATGAGATGCGTGACGTGTCGAGGTGGTGATGACGTGAGGTGCGACGGTGTTGTAGTGTTGAATGAAGGTCGTGAAATAAAGACAACGGGAAAAAGGAGGGTTGTGTGTGTGGAGAAGAAAGGGGGAGAGGACGGTCGACAAAGGAAGATTAAAAATAAAAAGGTGAGAGCGTTTGACCCTTTTCCCCAGACAGAGAGTAGGGGGGGGAAGAGAAAGTCAGACAGCAGCCGCCGGAGAGAGAGAAGGGAGAGAAAGTGAGAGCGTGGAGGGAAACTAGTGAGGACGTGAGAAAGAAGGACCACTTATTAGAGAGAGAGAGAGAGAGAGAGAGAGAGAGAGAGAGAGAGAGAGAGAGAATTACTGATGCTCCTTCACTAGCTACAACAATGCCCTCCCTTATTCACCTACACACACCAATATAATATAAGAGTCCAGCAGTGTGTGTGTGTGAGAGAGAGGGAGGTCGTTGTTCCTCTCTTTAATTCTCTTTCCACTTCCCTTCCTTCACCTACTTCTCCTCACCCTCAATCCTCCTCCTCCTATCTTATCTTCCTCCTTCCCTCAGTGCTCTCTTCTCTTCTTATACTCGTTCTCCTCCCTAAAAATTATCTTCCTCACCTCAAATTTACTGTCTGTCCCGTTTCTTGGCAAATTGAAGGACTAAACAAATAAATGTCCTCCACTTTTCCAAACAAATACCCTTTAGTTGGCCATCATCTCTGTTTCTTGGTACCTACAGTTTGGAGGAATCTGTAACCTCCAATTTGTAGATATAATAACATCATCATCTTGCCCCTTTATCTAACTCCTCCTTGCCTGCCCCTTCCCTCCCTCCCTCCTCACCCCTGCTCCTATCTAATCCCATTCTTCCCTTCCCTCTTCACCCCTCTGCCTCTATCTATCCCCTTCCCTGTCCTCCCTCCTCACCCCTGCTCCTACTTATCCCCTTCCCTTCCTCCTCACCCCTGCCTCTATCTATTCCCTTCCCTGTCTCCCCTCTTAAACCCATGCCCCTACCCCTATCCCTTTCCCTCCTCCCTCATCCCTACCTCTATCTATCCCCTTCCCTCCTCCCTTTCCCCCTCATGGCACGCCCACTCTCGCCTTTGTGGTGACCCGCCAGAGGGATGAGAACCCTCCGGCGCGCGCAGGCCTTCACCCCCAGCAAAAACAACGGGACAAAAAGTGGTCAACCCTCGCTCGGACTTGGCTGAAAGGAGCGCAACGAGAGTACCACCACCACCCGAACACCCTCCACCACCAAACACTCCTATCTCTCTCTCCACCACACGACATCCTCTCCACTCTCTTTCCCTCTTTCTCACCACCAGGCACAAACTATCCTTTCTCCACTCTTTCTCTCTACTCTCCTCATACTTCCTCTCTACTCTCCATCTCTCTCACCTCTCTCTCCTCTCTCTCTTTCTCCTCTCTCTCAGTCACACTCTCTCTCTCTCCAGGCGACTTCTTTCCTCTCTCACTCACACTCCACACAACTACCTACTACTACTATCCCCTACACTATCTTTCCATCAACACCAACCACCCACCAATACACAACTACAACCTTCTCACTCTCCCTATCCCTGTCTCCACCTACCGACTACTCGAGTCCTCCTAATGCTCACTGCCACTGCTCTAGCCTTCCTGTACACAC
>JAWQEG010008309.1:32500-43783 GCA_033782935.1 Petrolisthes cinctipes | reverse complement strand
AACCTAACCTAACCTAACCTAACCTAACCTAACCTAACCTAACCTAACCTAACCTAACCTAACCTAACCTAACCTAACCTAACCTAACCTAACCTAACCTAACCTAACCTAACCTAACCTAACCTAACCTAACCTAACCTAACCTAACCTAACCTAACCTAACCTAACCTAACCTCAACCTAACCTAACCTAACCTAACCTAACCTAACCTAACCTAACCTAACCTAACCTAACCTAACCTAACCTAACCTAACCTAACCTAACCTAACCTAACCTAACCTAACCTAACCTAACCTAACCTAACCTAACCTAACCTAACCTAACCTAACCTAACCTAACCTAACCTAACCTAACCTAACCTAACCTAACCTAACCTAACCTAACCTAACCTAACCTAACCTAACCTAACCTAACCTAACCTAACCTAACCTAACCTAACCTAACCTAACCTAACCTAACCTAACCTAACCTAACCTAACCTAACCTAACCTAACCTAACCTAACCTAACCTAACCTAACCTAACCTAACCTAACCTAACCTAACCTAACCTAACCTAACCTAACCTAACCTAACCTAACCTAACCTAACCTAACCTAACCTAACCTAACCTAACCTAACCTAACCTAACCTAACCTAACCTAACCTAACCTAACCTAACCTAACCTAACCTAACCTAACCTAACCTAACCTAACCTAACCTAACCTAACCTAACCTAACCTAACCTAACCTAACCTAACCTAACCTAACCTAACCTAACCTAACCTAACCTAACCTAACCTAACCTAACCTAACCTAACCTAACCTAACCTAACCTAACCTAACCTAACCTAACCTAACCTAACCTAACCTAACCTAACCTAACCTAACCTAACCTAACCTAACCTAACCTAACCTAACCTAACCTAACCTAACCTAACCTAACCTAACCTAACCTAACCTAACCTAACCTAACCTAACCTAACCTAACCTAACCTAACCTAACCTAACCTAACCTAACCTAACCTAACCTAACCTAACCTAACCTAACCTAACCTAACCTAACCTAACCTAACCTAACCTAACCTAACCTAACCTAACCTAACCTAACCTAACCTAACCTAACCTAACCTAACCTAACCTAACCTAACCTAACCTAACCTAACCTAACCTAACCTAACCTAACCTAACCTAACCTAACCTAACCTAACCTAACCTAACCTAACCTAACCTAACCTAACCTAACCTAACCTAACCTAACCTAACCTAACCTAACCTAACCTAACCTAACCTAACCTAACCTAACCTAACCTAACCTAACCTAACCTAACCTAACCTAACCTAACCTAACCTAACCTAACCTAACCTAACCTAACCTAACCTAACCTAACCTAACCTAACCTAACCTAACCTAACCTAACCTAACCTAACCTAACCTAACCTAACCTAACCTAACCTAACCTAACCTAACCTAACCTAACCTAACCTAACCTAACCTAACCTAACCTAACCTAACCTAACCTAACCTAACCTAACCTAACCTAACCTAACCTAACCTAACCTAACCTAACCTAACCTAACCTAACCTAACCTAACCTAACCTAACCTAACCTAACCTAACCTAACCTAACCTAACCTAACCTAACCTAACCTAACCTAACCTAACCTAACCTAACCTAACCTAACCTAACCTAACCTAACCTAACCTAACCTAACCTAACCTAACCTAACCTAACCTAACCTAACCTAACCTAACCTAACCTAACCTAACCTAACCTAACCTAACCTAACCTAACCTAACCTAACCTAACCTAACCTAACCTAACCTAACCTAACCTAACCTAACCTAACCTAACCTAACCTAACCTAACCTAACCTAACCTAACCTAACCTAACCTAACCTAACCTAACCTAACCTAACCTAACCTAACCTAACCTAACCTAACCTAACCTAACCTAACCTAACCTAACCTAACCTAACCTAACCTAACCTAACCTAACCTAACCTAACCTAACCTAACCTAACCTAACCTAACCTAACCTAACCTAACCTAACCTAACCTAACCTAACCTAACCTAACCTAACCTAACCTAACCTAACCTAACCTAACCTAACCTAACCTAACCTAACCTAACCTAACCTAACCTAACCTAACCTAACCTAACCTAACCTAACCTAACCTAACCTAACCTAACCTAACCTAACCTAACCTAACCTAACCTAACCTAACCTAACCTAACCTAACCTAACCTAACCTAACCTAACCTAACCTAACCTAACCTAACCTAACCTAACCTAACCTAACCTAACCTAACCTAACCTAACCTAACCTAACCTAACCTAACCTAACCTAACCTAACCTAACCTAACCTAACCTAACCTAACCTAACCTAACCTAACCTAACCTAACCTAACCTAACCTAACCTAACCTAACCTAACCTAACCTAACCTAACCTAACCTAACCTAACCTAACCTAACCTAACCTAACCTAACCTAACCTAACCTAACCTAACCTAACCTAACCTAACCTAACCTAACCTAACCTAACCTAACCTAACCTAACCTAACCTAACCTAACCTAACCTAACCTAACCTAACCTAACCTAACCTAACCTAACCTAACCTAACCTAACCTAACCTAACCTAACCTAACCTAACCTAACCTAACCTAACCTAACCTAACCTAACCTAACCTAACCTAACCTAACCTAACCTAACCTAACCTAACCTAACCTAACCTAACCTAACCTAACCTAACCTAACCTAACCTAACCTAACCTAACCTAACCTAACCTAACCTAACCTAACCTAACCTAACCTAACCTAACCTAACCTAACCTAACCTAACCTAACCTAACCTAACCTAACCTAACCTAACCTAACCTAACCTAACCTAACCTAACCTAACCTAACCTAACCTAACCTAACCTAACCTAACCTAACCTAACCTAACCTAACCTAACCTAACCTAACCTAACCTAACCTAACCTAACCTAACCTAACCTAACCTAACCTAACCTAACCTAACCTAACCTAACCTAACCTAACCTAACCTAACCTAACCTAACCTAACCTAACCTAACCTAACCTAACCTAACCTAACCTAACCTAACCTAACCTAACCTAACCTAACCTAACCTAACCTAACCTAACCTAACCTAACCTAACCTAACCTAACCTAACCTAACCTAACCTAACCTAACCTAACCTAACCTAACCTAACCTAACCTAACCTAACCTAACCTAACCTAACCTAACCTAACCTAACCTAACCTAACCTAACCTAACCTAACCTAACCTAACCTAACCTAACCTAACCTAACCTAACCTAACCTAACCTAACCTAACCTAACCTAACCTAACCTAACCTAACCTAACCTAACCTAACCTAACCTAACCTAACCTAACCTAACCTAACCTAACCTAACCTAACCTAACCTAACCTAACCTAACCTAACCTAACCTAACCTAACCTAACCTAACCTAACCTAACCTAACCTAACCTAACCTAACCTAACCTAACCTAACCTAACCTAACCTAACCTAACCTAACCTAACCTAACCTAACCTAACCTAACCTAACCTAACCTAACCTAACCTAACCTAACCTAACCTAACCTAACCTAACCTAACCTAACCTAACCTAACCTAACCTAACCTAACCTAACCTAACCTAACCTAACCTAACCTAACCTAACCTAACCTAACCTAACCTAACCTAACCTAACCTAACCTAACCTAACCTAACCTAACCTAACCTAACCTAACCTAACCTAACCTAACCTAACCTAACCTAACCTAACCTAACCTAACCTAACCTAACCTAACCTAACCTAACCTAACCTAACCTAACCTAACCTAACCTAACCTAACCTAACCTAACCTAACCTAACCTAACCTAACCTAACCTAACCTAACCTAACCTAACCTAACCTAACCTAACCTAACCTAACCTAACCTAACCTAACCTAACCTAACCTAACCTAACCTAACCTAACCTAACCTAACCTAACCTAACCTAACCTAACCTAACCTAACCTAACCTAACCTAACCTAACCTAACCTAACCTAACCTAACCTAACCTAACCTAACCTAACCTAACCTAACCTAACCTAACCTAACCTAACCTAACCTAACCTAACCTAACCTAACCTAACCTAACCTAACCTAACCTAACCTAACCTAACCTAACCTAACCTAACCTAACCTAACCTAACCTAACCTAACCTAACCTAACCTAACCTAACCTAACCTAACCTAACCTAACCTAACCTAACCTAACCTAACCTAACCTAACCTAACCTAACCTAACCTAACCTAACCTAACCTAACCTAACCTAACCTAACCTAACCTAACCTAACCTAACCTAACCTAACCTAACCTAACCTAACCTAACCTAACCTAACCTAACCTAACCTAACCTAACCTAACCTAACCTAACCTAACCTAACCTAACCTAACCTAACCTAACCTAACCTAACCTAACCTAACCTAACCTAACCTAACCTAACCTAACCTAACCTAACCTAACCTAACCTAACCTAACCTAACCTAACCTAACCTAACCTAACCTAACCTAACCTAACCTAACCTAACCTAACCTAACCTAACCTAACCTAACCTAACCTAACCTAACCTAACCTAACCTAACCTAACCTAACCTAACCTAACCTAACCTAACCTAACCTAACCTAACCTAACCTAACCTAACCTAACCTAACCTAACCTAACCTAACCTAACCTAACCTAACCTAACCTAACCTAACCTAACCTAACCTAACCTAACCTAACCTAACCTAACCTAACCTAACCTAACCTAACCTAACCTAACCTAACCTAACCTAACCTAACCTAACCTAACCTAACCTAACCTAACCTAACCTAACCTAACCTAACCTAACCTAACCTAACCTAACCTAACCTAACCTAACCTAACCTAACCTAACCTAACCTAACCTAACCTAACCTAACCTAACCTAACCTAACCTAACCTAACCTAACCTAACCTAACCTAACCTAACCTAACCTAACCTAACCTAACCTAACCTAACCTAACCTAACCTAACCTAACCTAACCTAACCTAACCTAACCTAACCTAACCTAACCTAACCTAACCTAACCTAACCTAACCTAACCTAACCTAACCTAACCTAACCTAACCTAACCTAACCTAACCTAACCTAACCTAACCTAACCTAACCTAACCTAACCTAACCTAACCTAACCTAACCTAACCTAACCTAACCTAACCTAACCTAACCTAACCTAACCTAACCTAACCTAACCTAACCTAACCTAACCTAACCTAACCTAACCTAACCTAACCTAACCTAACCTAACCTAACCTAACCTAACCTAACCTAACCTAACCTAACCTAACCTAACCTAACCTAACCTAACCTAACCTAACCTAACCTAACCTAACCTAACCTAACCTAACCTAACCTAACCTAACCTAACCTAACCTAACCTAACCTAACCTAACCTAACCTAACCTAACCTAACCTAACCTAACCTAACCTAACCTAACCTAACCTAACCTAACCTAACCTAACCTAACCTAACCTAACCTAACCTAACCTAACCTAACCTAACCTAACCTAACCTAACCTAACCTAACCTAACCTAACCTAACCTAACCTAACCTAACCTAACCTAACCTAACCTAACCTAACCTAACCTAACCTAACCTAACCTAACCTAACCTAACCTAACCTAACCTAACCTAACCTAACCTAACCTAACCTAACCTAACCTAACCTAACCTAACCTAACCTAACCTAACCTAACCTAACCTAACCTAACCTAACCTAACCTAACCTAACCTAACCTAACCTAACCTAACCTAACCTAACCTAACCTAACCTAACCTAACCTAACCTAACCTAACCTAACCTAACCTAACCTAACCTAACCTAACCTAACCTAACCTAACCTAACCTAACCTAACCTAACCTAACCTAACCTAACCTAACCTAACCTAACCTAACCTAACCTAACCTAACCTAACCTAACCTAACCTAACCTAACCTAACCTAACCTAACCTAACCTAACCTAACCTAACCTAACCTAACCTAACCTAACCTAACCTAACCTAACCTAACCTAACCTAACCTAACCTAACCTAACCTAACCTAACCTAACCTAACCTAACCTAACCTAACCTAACCTAACCTAACCTAACCTAACCTAACCTAACCTAACCTAACCTAACCTAACCTAACCTAACCTAACCTAACCTAACCTAACCTAACCTAACCTAACCTAACCTAACCTAACCTAACCTAACCTAACCTAACCTAACCTAACCTAACCTAACCTAACCTAACCTAACCTAACCTAACCTAACCTAACCTAACCTAACCTAACCTAACCTAACCTAACCTAACCTAACCTAACCTAACCTAACCTAACCTAACCTAACCTAACCTAACCTAACCTAACCTAACCTAACCTAACCTAACCTAACCTAACCTAACCTAACCTAACCTAACCTAACCTAACCTAACCTAACCTAACCTAACCTAACCTAACCTAACCTAACCTAACCTAACCTAACCTAACCTAACCTAACCTAACCTAACCTAACCTAACCTAACCTAACCTAACCTAACCTAACCTAACCTAACCTAACCTAACCTAACCTAACCTAACCTAACCTAACCTAACCTAACCTAACCTAACCTAACCTAACCTAACCTAACCTAACCTAACCTAACCTAACCTAACCTAACCTAACCTAACCTAACCTAACCTAACCTAACCTAACCTAACCTAACCTAACCTAACCTAACCTAACCTAACCTAACCTAACCTAACCTAACCTAACCTAACCTAACCTAACCTAACCTAACCTAACCTAACCTAACCTAACCTAACCTAACCTAACCTAACCTAACCTAACCTAACCTAACCTAACCTAACCTAACCTAACCTAACCTAACCTAACCTAACCTAACCTAACCTAACCTAACCTAACCTAACCTAACCTAACCTAACCTAACCTAACCTAACCTAACCTAACCTAACCTAACCTAACCTAACCTAACCTAACCTAACCTAACCTAACCTAACCTAACCTAACCTAACCTAACCTAACCTAACCTAACCTAACCTAACCTAACCTAACCTAACCTAACCTAACCTAACCTAACCTAACCTAACCTAACCTAACCTAACCTAACCTAACCTAACCTAACCTAACCTAACCTAACCTAACCTAACCTAACCTAACCTAACCTAACCTAACCTAACCTAACCTAACCTAACCTAACCTAACCTAACCTAACCTAACCTAACCTAACCTAACCTAACCTAACCTAACCTAACCTAACCTAACCTAACCTAACCTAACCTAACCTAACCTAACCTAACCTAACCTAACCTAACCTAACCTAACCTAACCTAACCTAACCTAACCTAACCTAACCTAACCTAACCTAACCTAACCTAACCTAACCTAACCTAACCTAACCTAACCTAACCTAACCTAACCTAACCTAACCTAACCTAACCTAACCTAACCTAACCTAACCTAACCTAACCTAACCTAACCTAACCTAACCTAACCTAACCTAACCTAACCTAACCTAACCTAACCTAACCTAACCTAACCTAACCTAACCTAACCTAACCTAACCTAACCTAACCTAACCTAACCTAACCTAACCTAACCTAACCTAACCTAACCTAACCTAACCTAACCTAACCTAACCTAACCTAACCTAACCTAACCTAACCTAACCTAACCTAACCTAACCTAACCTAACCTAACCTAACCTAACCTAACCTAACCTAACCTAACCTAACCTAACCTAACCTAACCTAACCTAACCTAACCTAACCTAACCTAACCTAACCTAACCTAACCTAACCTAACCTAACCTAACCTAACCTAACCTAACCTAACCTAACCTAACCTAACCTAACCTAACCTAACCTAACCTAACCTAACCTAACCTAACCTAACCTAACCTAACCTAACCTAACCTAACCTAACCTAACCTAACCTAACCTAACCTAACCTAACCTAACCTAACCTAACCTAACCTAACCTAACCTAACCTAACCTAACCTAACCTAACCTAACCTAACCTAACCTAACCTAACCTAACCTAACCTAACCTAACCTAACCTAACCTAACCTAACCTAACCTAACCTAACCTAACCTAACCTAACCTAACCTAACCTAACCTAACCTAACCTAACCTAACCTAACCTAACCTAACCTAACCTAACCTAACCTAACCTAACCTAACCTAACCTAACCTAACCTAACCTAACCTAACCTAACCTAACCTAACCTAACCTAACCTAACCTAACCTAACCTAACCTAACCTAACCTAACCTAACCTAACCTAACCTAACCTAACCTAACCTAACCTAACCTAACCTAACCTAACCTAACCTAACCTAACCTAACCTAACCTAACCTAACCTAACCTAACCTAACCTAACCTAACCTAACCTAACCTAACCTAACCTAACCTAACCTAACCTAACCTAACCTAACCTAACCTAACCTAACCTAACCTAACCTAACCTAACCTAACCTAACCTAACCTAACCTAACCTAACCTAACCTAACCTAACCTAACCTAACCTAACCTAACCTAACCTAACCTAACCTAACCTAACCTAACCTAACCTAACCTAACCTAACCTAACCTAACCTAACCTAACCTAACCTAACCTAACCTAACCTAACCTAACCTAACCTAACCTAACCTAACCTAACCTAACCTAACCTAACCTAACCTAACCTAACCTAACCTAACCTAACCTAACCTAACCTAACCTAACCTAACCTAACCTAACCTAACCTAACCTAACCTAACCTAACCTAACCTAACCTAACCTAACCTAACCTAACCTAACCTAACCTAACCTAACCTAACCTAACCTAACCTAACCTAACCTAACCTAACCTAACCTAACCTAACCTAACCTAACCTAACCTAACCTAACCTAACCTAACCTAACCTAACCTAACCTAACCTAACCTAACCTAACCTAACCTAACCTAACCTAACCTAACCTAACCTAACCTAACCTAACCTAACCTAACCTAACCTAACCTAACCTAACCTAACCTAACCTAACCTAACCTAACCTAACCTAACCTAACCTAACCTAACCTAACCTAACCTAACCTAACCTAACCTAACCTAACCTAACCTAACCTAACCTAACCTAACCTAACCTAACCTAACCTAACCTAACCTAACCTAACCTAACCTAACCTAACCTAACCTAACCTAACCTAACCTAACCTAACCTAACCTAACCTAACCTAACCTAACCTAACCTAACCTAACCTAACCTAACCTAACCTAACCTAACCTAACCTAACCTAACCTAACCTAACCTAACCTAACCTAACCTAACCTAACCTAACCTAACCTAACCTAACCTAACCTAACCTAACCTAACCTAACCTAACCTAACCTAACCTAACCTAACCTAACCTAACCTAACCTAACCTAACCTAACCTAACCTAACCTAACCTAACCTAACCTAACCTAACCTAACCTAACCTAACCTAACCTAACCTAACCTAACCTAACCTAACCTAACCTAACCTAACCTAACCTAACCTAGGTTAGGTTTGAGGTTTGGTTAGGTTAGGTTAGGTTTGAGGTTAGGTTAGGTTAGGTTAGGTTTGAGGTTAGGTTAGGTTAGGTTTGACGTTAGGTTAGGTTAGGTTAGGTTTGAGGTTAGGTTAGGTTAGGTTAGGTTTGAGGTTAGGTTAGGTTAGGTTAGGTTTGAGGTTAGGTTAGGTTAGGTTAGGTTTGAGGTTAGGTTAGGTTAGGTTAGGTTTGAGGTTAGGTTAGGTTAGGTTTGAGATTAGGTTAGGTTAGGTTAGGTATGAGGTTAGGTTAGGTTAGGTTTGAGGTTAGGTTAGGTTAGGTTAGGTTTGAGGTTAGGTTATGTTTGAGGTTAGGTTAGGTTATGTTAGGTTTGAGGTTAGGTTAGGTTAGGTTAGGTTTGAGGTTAGGTTAGGTTAGGTTAGGTTTGAGGTTAGGTTAGGTTAGGTTTAAGGTTAGGTTAGGTTAGGTTTGAGGTTTGGTTAGGTTAGGTTAGGTTTGAGGTTAGGTTAGGTTAGGTTAGGTTTGAGGTTAGGTTAGGTTAGGTTAGGTTTGAGGTTATGTTAGGTTAGGTTAGGTTTGAGGTTAGGTTAGGTTAGGTTAGGTTTAAGGTTAGGTTAGGTTAGGTTTGAGGTTAGGTTAGGTTAGGTTTGAGGTTAGGTTAGGTTAGGTTAGGTTTGAAGTTAGGTTAGGTTAGGTTTGAGGTTAGGTTAGGTTAGGTTAGGTTTGAGGTTAGGTTAGGTTGGGTTAGGTTAGGTTTGTGGTTAGGTGAGGTTAGGTTAGGTTAGGTTTGGTCTGAGGTTAGGTTAGGTTAGGTTTGAGGTTAGGTTAGGTTGGGTTAGGTTAGGTTTGAGGTTAGGTGAGGTTAGGTTTGAGGTTATGTGAGGTTAGGTTTGAGGTTATGTGAGGTTAGGTTTGAGGTTATGTGAGGTTAGGTTTGAGGATATGTGAGGTTAGGTTTGAGTTTATGTGAGGTTAGGTTTGAGGTTATGTGAGGTTAGGTTAGAGGTTATGTGAGGTTAGGTTTGAGGTTATGTGAGGTTAGGTTTGAGGTTATGTGAGGTTAGGTTTGAGGTTATGTGAGGTTAGGTTTGAGGTTATGTGAGGTTAGGTTTGAAGTTATGTGAGGTTAGGTTTGAGGATATGTGAGGTTAGGTTTGAGTTTATGTGAGGTTAGGTTTAAGGTTATGTGAGGTTAGGTTTGAAGTTATGTGAGGTTAGGTTTGAGGTTATGTGAGGTTAGGTTTGAGGTTATGTGAGGTTAGGTTTGAGGTTATGTGAGGTTAGGTTTGAGGTTATGTGAGGTTAGGTTTGAGGTTATGTGAGGTTAGGTTTGAGGTTATGTGAGGTTAGGTTTGAGGTTATGTGAGGTTAGGTTTAAGGTTATGTGAGGTTAGGTTTGAAGTTATGTGAGGTTAGGTTTGAGGTTATGTGAGGTTAGGTTTGAGGTTATGTGAGGTTAGGTTTAAAGTTATGTGAGGTTAGGTTTGAGGTTATGTGAGGTTAGGTTTGAGGTTATGTGAGGTTAGGTTTGAGGTTATGTGAGGTTAGGTTTGAGGTTATGTGAGGTTACGTTTGAGGTTATGTGAGGTTAGGTTTAAGGTTATGTGAGGTTAGGTTTGAGGTTATGTGAGGTTAGGTTTGAGGTTATGTGAGGTTAGGTTTGAGGTTATGTGAGGTTAGGTTTGAGGTTATGTGAGGTTAGGTT
>JAWQEG010008309.1:22500-27500 GCA_033782935.1 Petrolisthes cinctipes | reverse complement strand
TGAAGTTAGGTTAGGTTAGGTTTGAGGTTAAGTTAGGTTAGGTTAGGTTCGAAGTTAGGTTAGGTTAGGTTAGGTTTGAGGTTAGGTTAGGTTAGGTTAGGTTTGAGGTTAGGTTAGGTTTGAGGTTAGGTTAGGTTAGGTTAGGTTTGAGGTTAGGTTAGGTTAGGTTAGGTTTGAGGTTAGGTTAGGTTTGAGGTTTGGTTAGGTTAGGTTAGGTTTGAGGTTAGGTTAGGTTAGGTTAGGTTTGAGGTTAGGTTAGGTTAGGTTTGACGTTAGGTTAGGTTAGGTTAGGTTTGAGGTTAGGTTAGGTTAGGTTAGGTTTGAGGTTAGGTTAGGTTAGGTTAGGTTTGAGGTTAGGTTAGGTTAGGTTAGGTTTGAGGTTAGGTTAGGTTAGGTTAGGTTTGAGGTTAGGTTAGGTTAGGTTAGGTTTGAGGTTAGGTTAGGTTAGGTTAGGTTTGAGGTTAGGTTAGGTTAGGTTAGGTTTGAGGTTAGGTTAGGTTAGGTTAGGTTTGAGGTTAGGTTAGGTTAGGTTTGAGGTTAGGTTAGGTTAGGTTTGAGGTTAGGTTAGGTTAGGTTAGGTTTGAAGTTAGGTTAGGTTAGGTTTGAGGTTAGGTTAGGTTAGGTTAGGTTTGAGGTTAGGTTAGGTTGGGTTAGGTTAGGTTTGTGGTTAGGTGAGGTTAGGTTAGGTTAGGTTTGGTCTGAGGTTAGGTTAGGTTAGGTTTGAGGTTAGGTTAGGTTGGGTTAGGTTAGGTTTGAGGTTAGGTGAGGTTAGGTTTGAGGTTATGTGAGGTTAGGTTTGAGGTTATGTGAGGTTAGGTTTGAGGATATGTGAGGTTAGGTTTGAGTTTATGTGAGGTTAGGTTTGAGGTTATGTGAGGTTAGGTTTGAGGGTATGTAAGGTTAGGTTTGAGGTTATGTGAGGTTAGGTTTGAGGTTATGTGAGGTTAGGTTTGAGGTTATGTGAGGTTAAGTTTGAAGTTATGTGAGGTTAGGTTTGAGGTTATGTGAGGTTAGGTTTGAGGTTATGTGAGGTTAGGTTTGAGGTTATGTGAGGTTAGGTTTGAAGTTATGTGAGGTTAGGTTTGAGGTTATGTGAGGTTAGGTTTGAGGTTAGGTTAGGTTAGGTTTGAGGTTAGGTTAGGTTAGGTTAGGTTTGAGGTTAGGTTAGGTTTGAGGTTAGGTTAGGTTAGGTTAGGTTTGAGGTTAGGTTAGGTTAGGTTAGGTTTGAGGTTAGGTTAGGTTAGGTTAGGTTTGAGGTTAGGTTAGGTTAGGTTTAAGGTTAGGTTAGGTTTGAGGTTTGGTTAGGTTAGGTTAGGTTTGAGGTTAGGTTAGGTTAGGTTAGGTTTGAGGTTAGGTTAGGTTAGGTTAGGTTTGAGGTTAGGTTAGGTTAGGTTAGGTTTGAGGTTAGGTTAGGTTAGGTTAGGTTTGAGGTTAGGTTAGGTTAGGTTTGAGGTTAGGTTAGGTTAGGTTTGAGGTTAGGTTAGGTTAGGTTAGGTTTGAAGTTAGGTTAGGTTAGGTTTGAGGTTAGGTTAGGTTAGGTTAGGTTTGAGGTTAGGTTAGGTTGGGTTAGGTTAGGTTTGTGGTTAGGTGAGGTTAGGTTAGGTTAGGTTTGGTCTGAGGTTAGGTTAGGTTAGGTTTGAGGTTAGGTTAGGTTGGGTTAGGTTAGGTTTGAGGTTAGGTGAGGTTAGGTTTGAGGTTATGTGAGGTTAGGTTTGAGGTTATGTGAGGTTAGGTTTGAGGATATGTGAGGTTAGGTTTGAGTTTATGTGAGGTTAGGTTTGAGGTTATGTGAGGTTAGGTTTGAGGTTATGTGAGGTTAGGTTTGAGGTTATGTGAGGTTAGGTTTGAGGTTATGTGAGGTTAGGTTTGAAGTTATGTGAGGTTAGGTTTGAGGTTATGTGAGGTTAGGTTTGAGGTTATGTGAGGTTAGGTCTGAGGTTATGTGAGGTTAGGTTTGAAGTTATGTGAGGTTAGGTTTGAGGTTATGTGAGGTTAGGTTTGAGGTTATGTGAGGTTAGGTTTAAGGTTATGTGAGGTTAGGTTTGAGGTTATGTGAGGTTAGGTTTGAGGTTATGTGAGGTTAGGTTTGAGGTTATGTGAGGTTAGGTTTGAGGTTATGTGAGGTTAGGTTTGAGGTTATGTGAGGTTAGGTTTAAGGTTATGTGAGGTTAGGTTTGAGGTTATGTGAGGTTAGGTTTGAGGTTATGTGAGGTTAGGTTTGAGGTTATGTGAGGTTAGGTTTGAGGTTATGTGAGGTTAGGTTTGAGGTTATGTGAGGTTAGGTTTGAGGTTATGTGAGGTTAGGTTTGAGGTTATGTGAGGTTAGGTTTGAGGTTATGTGAGGTTAGGTTTGAGGTTATGTTAGGTTAGGTTTGAGGTTATGTGAGGTTAGGTTTGAGGTTATGTGAGGTTAGGTTAGGTTAGGTTAGGTTATGTTAGGTTAGGTTAGGTTAGGTTTGAGGTTAGGTTAGATTAGGTTAGGTTTGAAATTAGGTTAGGTTAGGTTTAAGGTTAGGTTAGGTTAGGTTAGGTTTGAGGTTTGGTTAGGTTAGGTTAGGTTTGAGGTTAGGTTAGGTTAGGTTTGAGGTTAGGTTAGGTTAGGTTAGGTTTGAGGTTAGGTTAGGTTAGGTTAGGTTCGAGGTTAGGTTAGGTTAGGTTAGGTTTGAGGTTAGGTTAGGTTAGGTTTGAGGTTAGGTTAGGTTAGGTTTGAGGTTAGGTTAGGTTAGGTTTGAAGTTAGGTTAGGTTAGGTTAGGTTTGAGGTTAGGTTAGGTTAGGTTAGGTTTGAGGTTAGGTTAGGTTTGAGGTTAGGTTAGGTTAGGTTAGGTTTGAGGTTAGGTTAGGTTAGGTTTGAGGTTAGGTTAGGTTAGGTTAGGTTTGAGGTTTGGTTAGGTTAGGTTAGGTTTGAGGTTAGGTTAGGTTAGGTTAGGTTTGAGGTTAGGTTAGGTTAGGTTTGACGTTAGGTTAGGTTAGGTTAGGTTTGAGGTTAGGTTAGGTTAGGTTAGGTTTGAGGTTAGGTTAGGTTAGGTTAGGTTTGAGGTTAGGTTAGGTTAGGTTAGGTTTTAGGTTAGGTTAGGTTAGGTTAGATTTGAGGTTAGGTTAGGTTAGGTTAGGTTTGAGATTAGGTTAGGTTAGGTTTGAGGTTAGGTTAGGTTAGGTTTGAGGTTAGGATAGGTTAGGTTAGGTTTGAGGTTAGGTTAGGTTTGAGGTTAGGTTAGGATAGGTTAGGTTTGAGGTTAGGTTAGGTTAGGTTAGGTTTGAGGTTAGGTTAGGTTAGGTTTGAGGTTAGGTTAGGTTAGGTTTAAGGTTAGGTTAGGTTAGGTTAGGTTTGAGGTTTGGTTAGGTTAGGTTAGGTTTGAGGTTAGGTTAGGTTAGGTTAGGTTTGAGGTTAGGTTAGGTTAGGTTAGGTTTGAGGTTAGGTTAGGTTAGGTTAGGTTTGAGGTTAGGTTAGGTTAGGTTAGGTTTGAGGTTAGGTTAGGTTAGGTTTGAGGTTAGGTTAGGTTAGGTTTGAGGTTAGGTTAGGTTAGGTTAGGTTTGAAGTTAGGTTAGGTTAGGTTTGAGGTTAGGTTAGGTTAGGTTAGGTTTGAGGTTAGGTTAGGTTGGGTTAGGTTAGGTTTGTGGTTAGGTGAGGTTAGGTTAGGTTAGGTTTGGTCTGATGTTAGGTTAGGTTAGGTTTGAGGTTAGGTTAGGTTGGGTTAGGTTAGGTTTGAGGTTAGGTGAGGTTAGGTTTGAGGTTATGTGAGGTTAGGTTTGAGGTTATGTGAGGTTAGGTTTGAGGTTATGTGAGGTTAGGTTTGAGGTTAGGTTAGGTTAGGTTAGGTTTGAAGTTAGGTTAGGTTAGGTTTGAGGTTAGGTTAGGTTAGGTTAGGTTTGAGGTTAGGTTAGGTTGGGTTAGGTTAGGTTTGTGTTTAGGTGAGGTTAGGTTAGGTTAGGTTTGGTCTGAGGTTAGGTTAGGTTAGGTTTGAGGTTAGGTTAGGTTGGGTTAGGTTAGGTTTGAGGTTAGGTGAGGTTAGGTTTGAGGTTATGTGAGGTTAGGTTTGAGGTTATGTGAGGTTAGGTTTGAGGATATGTGAGGTTAGTTTTGAGTTTATGTGAGGTTAGGTTTGAGGTTATGTGAGGTTAGGTTTGAGGTTATGTGAGGTTAGGTTTGAGGTTATGTGAGGTTAGGTTTGAAGTTATGTGAGGTTAGGTTTGAGGTTATGTGAGTTTAGGTTTGAGGTTATGTGAGGTTAGGTTTGAGGTTATGTGAGGTTAGGTTTGAGGTTATGTGAGGTTAGGTTTGAGGTTATGTGAGGTTAGGTTTGAGGTTAGGTTAGGTTAGGTTTGAGGTTATGTGAGGTTAGGTTTGAGGTTATGTGAGGTTAGGTTTGAGGTTATGTGAGGTTAGGTTTGAGGTTATGTGAGGTTAGGTTTGAGGTTATGTGAGGTTAGGTTTGAGGTTATGTGAGGTTAGGTTTGAGGTTATGTGAGGTTAGGTTTGAGGTTATGTGAGGTTAGGTTAGGTTAGGTTAGGTTAGGTTATGTTAGGTTAGGTTAGGTTAGGTTTGAGGTTAGGTTAGGTTAGGTTAGGTTTGAAATTAGGTTAGGTTAGGTTTAAGGTTAGGTTAGGTTAGGTTAGGTTTGAGGTTTGGTTAGGTTAGGTTAGGTTTGAGGTTAGGTTAGGTTTGAGGTTAGGTTAGGTTAGGTTAGGTTTGAGGTTAGGTTAGGTTAGGTTAGGTTTGAGGTTAGCTTAGGTTAGGTTAGGTTTGAGGTTAGGTTAGGTTAGGTTTGAGGTTAGGTTAGGTTAGGTTTGAGGTTAGGTTAGGTTAGGTTAGGTTTGAAGTTAGGTTAGGTTAGGTTTGAGGTTAGGTTAGGTTAGGTTAGGTTTGAGGTTAGGTTAGGTTTGAGGTTAGGTTTGAGGTTAGGTTAGGTTTGAGGTTAGGTTAGGTTAGGTTAGGTTTGAGGTTAGGTTAGGTTAGGTTAGGTTTGAGGTTAGGTTAGGTTAGGTTAGGTTTGAGGTTTG
>JAWQEG010008309.1:0-10000 GCA_033782935.1 Petrolisthes cinctipes | reverse complement strand
TAACTTCAAACCTAACCTCACATAACCTCAAACCTAACCTCACATAACCTCAAACCTAACCTCACATAACCTCAAACCTAACCTCACATATCCTCAAACCTAACCTCACATAAACTCAAACCTAACCTCACATATCCTCAAACCTAACCTCACATAACCTCAAACCTAACCTCACATAACCTCAAACCTAACCTCACCTAACCTCAAACCTAACCTAACCCAACCTAACCTAACCTCAAACCTAACCTAACCTAACCTCAGACCAAACCTAACCTAACCTAACCTCACCTAACCACAAACCTAACCTAACCCAACCTAACCTAACCTCAAACCTAACCTAACCTAACCTAACCTCAAACCTAACCTAACCTAACTTCAAACCTAACCTAACCTAACCTAACCTCAAACCTAACCTAACCTAACCTCAAACCTAACCTAACCTAACCTCAAACCTAACCTAACCTAACCTAACCTCAAACCTAACCTAACCTAACCTAACCTCAAACCTAACCTAACCTAACCTAACCTCAAACCTAACCTAACCTAACCTAACCTCAAACCTAACCTAACCTAACCTAACCTCAAACCTAACCTAACCTAACCAAACCTCAAACCTAACCTAACCTAACCTAACCTTAAACCTAACCTAACCTAACCTCAAACCTAACCTAACCTAACCTAACCTCAAACCTAACCTAACCTAACCTAACCTCAAACCTAACCTAACCTAACCTAACCTCAAACCTAACCTAACCTCAAACCTAACCTAACCTAACCTAACCTCAAACCTAACCTAACCTAACCTCAAACCTAACCTAACCTAACCTAATCTCAAACCTAACCTAACCTAACCTAACCTCAAACCTAACCTAACCTAACCTAACCTCAAACCTAACCTAACCTAACCTAACCTCAAACCTAACCTAACCTAACCTAACCTCAAACCTAACCTAACCTAACCTAACCTCAAACCTAACCTAACCTAACCTAACGTCAAACCTAACCTAACCTAACCTCAAACCTAACCTAACCTAACCTAACCTCAAACCTAACCTAACCTAACCAAACCTCAAACCTAACCTAACCTAACCTAACCTCAAACCTAACCTAACCTAAGCTAACCTCAAACCTAACCTAACCTAACCTAACCTCAAACCTAACCTAACCTCAAACCTAACCTAACCTAACCTAACCTCAAACCTAACCTAACCTAACCTAACTTAAAACCTAACCTAACCTAACCTAACCTCAAACCTAACCTAACCTAACCTCAAACCTAACCTAACCTAACCTCAAACCTAACCTAACCTAACCTAACCTCAAACCTAACCTAACCTAACCTAACCTCAAACCTAACCTAACCCTAACCTAACCTCAAACCTAACCTAACCTAACCTCAAACCTAACCTAACCTAACCAAACCTCAAACCTAACCTAACCTAACCTAACCTTAAACCTAACCTAACCTAACCTCAAACCTAACCTAACCTAACCTAACCTCAAACCTAACCTAACCTAACCTAACCTCAAACCTAACCTAACCTAACCTAACCTCAAACCTAACCTAACCTAACCTAACCTCAAACCTAACCTATCCTCAAACCTAACCTAACCTAACCTAACCTCAAACCTAACCTAACCTAGCATCAAACCTAACCTAACCTAACCTAACCTCAAACCTAACCTAACCTAACCTAACCTCAAACCTAACCTAACCTAACCTCAAACCTAACCTAACCTAACCTCAAACCTAACCTAACCTAACCAAACCTCAAACCTAACCTAACCTAACCTAACCTTAAACCTAACCTAACCTAACCTCAAACCTAACCTAACCTAACCTAACCTCAAACCTAACCTAACCTAACATAACCTAACCTAACCTAACCTAACCTAACCTAACCTCACATAACCTCAAACCTAACCTCACATAACCTCAAACCTAACCTCACATAACCTCAAACCTAACCTCACATAACCTCAAACCTAACCTCACATAACCTCAAACCTAACCTCACATAACCTCAAACCTAACCTCACATAACCTCAAACCTAACCTCACATAACCTCAAACCTAACCTCACATAACCTCAAACCTAACCTCACATAACCTCAAACCTAACCTCACATAACCTCAAACCTAACCTCACATAACCTTAAACCTAACCTCACATAACCTCAAACCTAACCTCACATAACCTCAAACCTAACCTCACATAACCTCAAACCTAACCTCACATAACCTCAAACCTAACCTCACATAACCTCAAACCTAACCTCACATAACTTTAAACCTAACCTCACATAACCTCAAACCTAACCTCACATAACCTCAAACCTAACCTCACATAACTTCAAACCTAACCTCACATAACCTCAAACCTAACCTCACATAACCTCAAACCTAACCTCACATAACCTCAAACCTAACCTCACATAACTTCAAACCTAACCTCACATAACCTCAAACCTAACCTCACATAACCTCAAACCTAACCTCACATAACCTCAAACCTAACCTCACATACCCTCAAACCTAACCTCACATAACCTCAAACCTAACCTCACATAAACTCAAACCTAACCTCACATATCCTCAAACCTAACCTCACATAACCTCAAACTTAACCTCACATAACCTCAAACCTAACCTCACCTAACCTCAAACCTAACCTAACCCAACCTAACCTAACCTCACACCTAACCTAACCTAACCTCAGACCAAACCTAACCTAACCTAACCTCACCTAACCACAAACCTAACCTAACCCAACCTAACCTAACCTCAAACCTAACCTAACCTAACCTAACCTCAAACCTAACCTAACCTAACTTCAAACCTAACCTAACCTAACCTAACCTCAAACCTAACCTAACCTAACCTCAAACCTAACCTAACCTAACCTCAAACCTAACCTAACCTAACCTCAAACCTAACCTAACCTAACCTAACCTCAAACCTAACCTAACCTAACCTAACCTCAAACCTAACCTAACCTAACCTAACCTCAAACCTAACCTAACCTAACCTAACCTCAAACTTAACCTAACCTAACCAAACCTCAAACCTAACCTAACCTAACCTAACCTTAAACCTAACCTAACCTAACCTCAAACCTAACCTAACCTAACCTCAAACCTAACCTAACCTAACCTAACCTCAAACCTAACCTAACCTAACATAACCTCAAACCTAACCTAACCTCAAACCTAACCTAACCTAACCTAACCTCAAACCTAACCTAACCTAACCTTAAACCTAACCTAACCTAACCTAATCTCAAACCTAACCTAACCTAACCTAACCTCAAACCTAACCTAACCTAACCTAACCTCAAACCTAACCTAACCTAACCTAACCTCAAACCTAACCTAACCTAACCTAACCTCAAACCTAACCTAACCTAACCTAACCTCAAACCTAACCTAACCTAACCTAACGTCAAACCTAACCTAACCTAACCTCAAACCTAACCTAACCTAACCTAACCTCAAACCTAACCTAACCTAACCAAACCTCAAACCTAACCTAACCTAACCTAACCTCAAACCTAACCTAACCTAACCTAACCTCAAACCTAACCTAACCTAACCTAACCTCAAACCTAACCTAACCTAACCTAACCTCAAACCTAACCTAACCTAACCTCAAACCTAACCTAACCTAACCTAACCTCAAACCTAACCTAACCTAACCTAACGTCAAACCTAACCTAACCTAACCTCAAACCTAACCTAACCTAACCTAACCTCAAACCTAACCTAACCTAACCTAACCTCAAACCTAACCTAACCTAACCTAACCTCAAACCTAACCTAACCTCAAATCTAACCTAACCTAACCAAACCTCAAACCTAACCTAACCTAACCTAACCTTAAACCTAACCTAACCTAACCTCAAACCTAACCTAACCTAACCTAACCTCAAACCTAACCTAACCTAACCTAACATAACCTAACCTAACCTAACCTAACCTAACCTAACCTCACATAACCTCAAACCTAACCTCACATAACCTCAAACCTAACCTCACATAACCTCAAACCTAACCTCACATAACCTCAAACCTAACCTCACATAACCTCAAACCTAACCTCACATAACTTTAAACCTAACCTCACATAACCTCAAACCTAACCTCACATAACCTCAAACCTAACCTCACATAACTTCAAACCTAACCTCACATAACTTCAAACCTAACCTCACATAACCTCAAACCTAACCTCACATAACCTCAAACCTAACCTCACATAACCTCAAACCTAACCTCACATAACTTCAAACCTAACCTCACATAACCTCAAACCTAACCTCACATAACCTCAAACCTAACCTCACATAACCTCAAACCTAACCTCACATAACCTCAAACCTAACCTCACATAACCTCAAACCTAACCTCACATAAACTCAAACCTAACCTCACATAAACTCAAACCTAACCTCACATAACCTCAAACCTAACCTCACCTAACCTCAAACCTAACCTAACCCAACCTAACCTAACCTCAAAAATAACCTAACCTAACCTCAGACCAAACCTAACCTAACCTAACCTCACCTAACCACAAACCTATCCTAACCCAACCTAACCTAGCCTCAAACCTAACCTAACCTAACCTAACCTCAAACCTAACCTAACCTTTCTTCAAACCTAACCTAACCTAACCTAACCTCAAACCTAACCTAACCTAACCTCAAACCTAACCTAACCTAACCTCAAACCTAACCTAACCTAACCTAACCTCAAACCTAACCTAACCTAACCTAACCTCAAACCTAACCTAACCTAACCTAACCTCAAACCTAACCTAACCTAACCTAACCTCAAACCTAACCTAACCTAACCAAACCTCAAACCTAACCTAACCTAACCTAACCTTAAACCTAACCTAACCTAACCTCAAACCTAACCTAACCTAACCTAACCTCAAACCTAACCTAACCTAACCTAACCTCAAACCTAACCTAACCTAACCTCAAACCTAACCTAACCTCAAACCTAACCTAACCTAACCTCAAACCTAACCTAACCTCAAACCTAACCTAACCTAACCTAATCTCAAACCTAACCTAACCTAACCTAACCTCAAACCTAACCTAACCTAACCTAACCTCAAACCTAACCTAACCTAACCTAACCTCAAACCTAACCTAACCTAACCTAACCTCAAACCTAACCTAACCTAACCTAACCTCAAACCTAACCTAACCTAACGTCAAACCTAACCTAACCTAACCTCAAACCTAACCTAACCTAACCTAACCTCAAACCTAACCTAACCTAACCAAACCTCAAACCTAACCTAACCTAACCTCAAACCTAACCTAACCTAACCTAACCTCAAACCTAACCTAACCTAACCTAACCTCAAACCTAACCTAACCTCAAACCTAACCTAACCTAACCTCAAACCTAACCTAACCTAACCTAACTTCAAACCTAACCTAACCTAACCTAACCTCAAACCTAACCTAACCTAACCTCAAACCTAACCTAACCTAACCTCAAACCTAACCTTACCTAACCTAACCTCAAACCTAACCTAACCTAACCTAACCTCAAACCTAACCTAACCCTAACCTAACCTCAAACCTAACCTAACCTAACCTCAAACCTAACCTAACCTAACCAAACCTCAAACCTAACCTAACCTAACCTAACCTTAAACCTAACCTAACCTAACCTCAAACCTAACCTAACCTAACCTAACCTCAAACCTAACCTAACCTAACCTAACCTCAAACCTAACCTAACCTAACCTAACCTCAAACCTAACCTAACCTAACCTCAAACCTAACCTAACCTCAAACCTAACCTAACCTAACCTAACCTCAAACCTAACCTAACCTCAAACCTAACCTAACCTAACCTCAAACCTAACCTAACCTAACCTAACCTCAAACCTAACCTAACCTAACCTAACCTCAAACCTAACCTAACCTAACCTCAAACCTAACCTAACCTAACCAAACCTCAAACCTAACCTAACCTAACCTAACCTTAAACCTAACCTAACCTAACCTCAAACCTAACCTAACCTAACCTAACCTCAAACCTAACCTAACCTAACCTAACATAACCTAACCTAACCTAACCTAACCTCACATAACCTCAAACCTAACCTCACATAACCTCAAACCTAACCTCACATAACCTCAAACCTAACCTCACATAACCTCAAACCTAACCTCACATAACCTCAAACCTAACCTCACATAACCTCAAACCTAACCTCACATAACCTCAAACCTAACCTCACATAACCTCAAACCTAACCTCACATAACTTTAAACCTAACCTCACATAACCTAAAACCTAACCTCACATAACCTCAAACCTAACCTCACATAACCTCAAACCTAACCTCACATAACCTCAAACCTAACCTCACATAACCTCAAAATTAACCTCACATAACTTTAAACCTAACCTCACATAACCTCAAACCTAACCTCACATAACCTCAAACCTAACCTCACATAACTTCAAACCTAACCTCACATAACCTCAAACCTAACCTCACATAACCTCAAACCTAACCTCACATAACCTCAAACCTAACCTCACATAACTTCAAACCTAACCTCACATAACCTCAAACCTAACCTCACATAACCTCAAACCTAACCTCACATAACCTCAAACCTAACCTCACATAACCTCAAACCTAACCTCACATAACCTCAAACCTAACCTCACATAAACTCAAACCTAACCTCACATATCCTCAAACCTAACCTCACATAACCTCAAACCTAACCTCACATAACCTCAAACCTAACCTCACCTAACCTCAAACCTAACCTAACCCAACCTAACCTAACCTAAAACCTAACCTAACCTAACCTCAGACCAAACCTAACCTAACCTAACCTCACCTAACCACAAACCTAACCTAACCCAACCTAACCTAACCTCAAACCTAACCTAACCTAACCTAACCTCAAACCTAACCTAACCTAACTTCAAACCTAACCTAACCTAACCTAACCTCAAACCTAACCTAACCTAACCTCAAACCTAACCTAACCTAACCTCAAACCTAACCTAACCTAACCTAACCTCAAACCTAACCTAACCTAACCTAACCTCAAATCTAACCTAACCTAACCTAACCTCAAACCTAACCTAACCTAACCTAACCTCAAACCTAACCTAACCTAACCAAACCTCAAACCTAACCTAACCTAACCTAACCTTAAACCTAACCTAACCTAACCTCAAACCTAACCTAACCTAACCTCAAACCTAACCTAACCTAACCTAACCTCAAACCTAACCTAACCTAACCTAACCTCAAACCTAACCTAACCTCAAACCTAACCTAACCTAACCTAACCTCAAACCTAACCTAACCTAACCTCAAACCTAACCTAACCTAACCTAATCTCAAACCTAACCTAACCTAACCTAACCTCAAACCTAACCTAACCTAACCTAACCTAAAACCTAACCTAACCTAACCTAACCTCAAACCAAACCTAACCTAACCTAACCTCAAACCCAACCTAACCTAACCTAACCTCAAACCTAACCTAACCTAACCTAACGTCAAACCTAATCTAACCTAACCTCAAACCTAACCTAACCTAACCTAACCTCAAACCTAACCTAACCTAACCAAACCTCAAACCTAACCTAACCTAACCTCAAACCTAACCTAACCTAACCTAACCTCAAACCTAACCTAACCTAACCTAACCTCAAACCTAACCTAACCTCAAACCTAACCTAACCTAACCTAACCTCAAACCTAACCTAACCTAACTTCAAACCTAACCTAACCTAACCTAACCTCAAACCTAACCTAACCTAACCTCAAACCTAACCTAACCTAACCTCAAACCTAACCTAACCTAACCTAACCTCAAACCTAACCTAACCTAACCTAACCTCAAACCTAACCTAACCTAACCTAACCTCAAACCTAACCTAACCTAACCTCAAACCTAACCTAACCTAACCAAACCTCAAACCTAACCTAACCTAACCTAACCTTAAACCTAACCTAACCTAATTTCAAACCTAACCTAACCTAACCTAACCCCAAACCTAACCTAACCTAACCTAACATAACCTAACCTAACCTAACCTAACCTAACCTAACCTCACATAACCTCAAACCTAACCTCACATAACCTCAAACCTAACCTCACATAACCTCAAACCTAACCTCACATAAACTCAACCTAACCTCACATATCCTCAAACCTAACCTCACATAACCTCAAACTTAACCTCACATAACCTCAAACCTAACCTCACCTAACCTCAAACCTAACCTAACCCAACCTAACCTAACCTCACACCTAACCTAACCTAACCTCAGACCAAACCTAACCTAACCTAACCTCACCTAACCACAAACCTAACCTAACCCAACCTAACCTAACCTCAAACCTAACCTAACCTAACCTAACCTCAAACCTAACCTAACCTAACTTCAAACCTAACCTAACCTAACCTAACCTCAAACCTAACCTAACCTAACCTCAAACCTAACCTAACCTAACCTCAAACCTAACCTAACCTAACCTAACCTCAAACCTAACCTAACCTAACCTAACCTCAAACCTAACCTAACCTAACCTAACCTCAAACCTAACCTAACCTAACCTAACCTCAAACCTAACCTAACCTAACCAAACCTCAAACCTAACCTAACCTAACCTAACCTTAAACCTAACCTAACCTAACCTCAAACCTAACCTAACCTAACCTCAAACCTAACCTAACCTAACCTAACCTCAAACCTAACCTAACCTAACATAACCTCAAACCTAACCTAACCTCAAACCTAACCTAACCTAACCTAACCTCAAACCTAACCTAACCTAACCTTAAACCTAACCTAACCTAACCTAATCTCAAACCTAACCTAACCTAACCTAACCTCAAACCTAACCTAACCTAACCTAACCTCAAACCTAACCTAACCTAACCTAACCTCAAACCTAACCTAACCTAACCTAACCTCAAACCTAACCTAACCTAACCTAACCTCAAACCTAACCTAACCTAACCTAACGTCAAACCTAACCTAACCTAACCTCAAACCTAACCTAACCTAACCTAACCTCAAACCTAACCTAACCTAACCAAACCTCAAACCTAACCTAACCTAACCTAACCTCAAACCTAACCTAACCTAACCTAACCTCAAACCTAACCTAACCTAACCTAACCTCAAACCTAACCTAACCTAACCTAACCTCAAACCTAACCTAACCTAACCTCAAACCTAACCTAACCTAACCTAACCTCAAACCTAACCTAACCTAACCTAACGTCAAACCTAACCTAACCTAACCTCAAACCTAACTAACCTAACCTAACCTCAAACCTAACCTAACCTAACCTAACCTCAAACCTAACCTAACCTAACCTAACCTCAAACCTAACCTAACCTCAAATCTAACCTAACCTAACCAAACCTCAAACCTAACCTAACCTAACCTAACCTTAAACCTAACCTAACCTAACCTCAAACCTAACCTAACCTAACCTAACCTCAAACCTAACCTAACCTAACCTAACATAACCTAACCTAACCTAACCTAACCTAACCTAACCTCACATAACCTCAAACCTAACCTCACATAACCTCAAACCTAACCTCACATAACCTCAAACCTAACCTCACATAACCTCAAACCTAACCTCACATAACCTCAAACCTAACCTCACATAACCTCAAACCTAACCTCACATAACCTCAAACCTAACCTCACATAACCTCAAACCTAACCTCACATAACCTTAAACCTAACCTCATATAACCTCAAACCTAACCTCACATAACCTCAAACCTAACCTCACATAACCTCAAACCTAACCTCACATAACCTCAAACCTAACCTCACATAACCTCAACCTAACCTCACATAACTTTAAACCTAACCTCACATAACCTCAAACCTAACCTCACATAACCTCAAACCTAACCTCACATAACTTCAAACCTAACCTCACATAACTTCAAACCTAACCT
>JAWQEG010008308.1:5000-26574 GCA_033782935.1 Petrolisthes cinctipes | reverse complement strand
TGCTTGTTGTATATATCTTAAAAACCCTGTGATCGTGTGTGAAAATTGGAGGCTTCTGATTCCTCCTGACCATGCCACGAAACAAGGTCTTTCCATACAGGTGTTGTTTAATAGCAATATTTGAAGCACTCATTTACCTCCAATAATCTGACTAGGCCTACATCACAGGGTCCCTTAAACTACTGTGCTCTTCTTTTCATGTTCCCTTCTAAAATCTGTACCACAACTCGGTAGGCTACCACCATTAACTTGCATATTTTTTTATTCATCTGTGTTTCGGTGGTATTTAGTCTATCTACCTCTGCTTGTAATTTATTTTCTTTCTTTAGGGAAAACCACCACATGACAGGGTGCCTCTTTATGAAATTCCATTATCTTTGAAATTCTATTGTATTTAGAAAATTCTCTTGTCCATTTTGTACCTCTCTGTGTCACGTGGCCGTTTCTTTATTAATTTTTGTGTTCAGTTATTCATCATATCGCAAGCGGCTTCTGAAAATGTAATCCTTTTATTAGTATATGATTAAATCTTTCATCATGTACCTTTTATGGACTCATTTCCACGTGTCCAGATCACTATCTATCTGTTTAAGGAACCCCGTGATGTAGTCAGAAAATTGAAGGTAAATGAGTCCTTCAAATATTGCCACGAAACACGAACTATATAAATGGAAGGAGCTTGTTTCGTGGCATAGTCAGGAGGAATCAGAAGCCATTAATTATTTCCCATACACGATCACAGGTTTTTTTTTTAAGAATCTTTATAATTATATAGGATGGATAGTTTGGCTTGACCTTCCCTCGTCTATCTGTACAATTATCTCTGGTTACTTATCTTTGAGCATCAGTGTCTGTCAGTAGTATGGAAGGAAGCGTTGTTGTGTGGTGTGATTGGCTGAGTGTGTGTGTGTGTGTGTACTGGTGGGCGGCTCGTTGTTGGCCCTCACTGCCCTGGTCGCTCATTGGTGGAGGGCAGAGTGTGACGTCAGAGGTATATACAGTGGCCGGGATGAGAGAGAGAGAGAGAGAGAGAGAGAGAGAGAGAGAGAGAGAGAGAGAGAGAGAGAGAGAGAGATTGACTGACTGACTGACTGACTGTGTGTGTGACCGATTTTTCCTTACAAATAATTTCTTTTTGCCTACCGACCTCCCCACTTGTCATCAATCCTATCATTGTACTGTACCTCTGTCCCTACAAAGATATTCCTCCCTTTAATTTCAACTTCTGATATCTTTGACACTGGGCTTCGAAATAACATCTACGGTACAGTACATTACGAATTTTGGATGTTATATTGACTGCCAGTGTCAATTAAAAACTAAACTCTACGGTCAAAGTCACCCAAAATTCACCATCAATCTTACTCATAATTTCCTACTTATTTAACATTGGAATTGCCTAGGCCTGATAAACGGTTCATATGGCTAGTCACTACTCTACTGTAATTATTAGGGCACCATTTATACTCACTACATATCCATTTTTTTATTGATGTTTATGCTCAAGCGTTCTACTTTATATACTGAATTTACCTGTACTGTATGTCTATAGTATTCCTTTAATTTTTCATTCCTTAAATATTTACTTCTCTTCGAAACTTACTAGTGTACTTAAAAATCTATTTCCCTATTTAAGAGTTTGCTTTCATAATAACTAATCTTCCCTCCCACTCATGAAACTGACTGCTCTACCTTTTACTGTCTGTTTTCCAACTTACTAGCCCACCTTCTACCATCTACTTCCTACTTACCTATCTACCTTTAAGTGTACTGTTACCCGCCCACCTTCACAATTTCCTATTCAGTTCATTTCTCTATCTACACGTCCCCTCACTCCCCCATTTCCTTTAAGACGTGGGGCAAAAACAGTAATTCTTAGTCCCTCATTTTTTCCATAAGTCAGTCACCTTCCCATTCTCCTCCTGTTCCTCTTCATTTAGCCACTTCTCCTTATTCCCTACCCATTACTTACCCTTCAATTCCTTTTCAATTTACCTCCTCTTTCTATCCGACATTTTCTTCATTATTCTGCCACCTCCCCTCTCTCAAACCCATTTAGCCACCTCTCCCCACTTCCCCCCATTTCCACCGTATTGTCTGTAGTAATGTGGGCAACACACTAAGTGTTTAGGCGCACGTTCGGTTCCAGCCACTCCCTTTCAGTTCTTAAACTGTCCCTCTTTTCACTCTGTTTCCTTTCTGTTTGCTGTCTCACCTCGCTATCACCTTCTCCTGGCACTATATGACCTCGCTGTTGCGGCTCTAATATCAATCAATGAAATCAATATGTCCCCATTCCTATCATATATCTCCATTCCCTAAGTTATTCTCTATCTTTAGTTTTATCAACTTTATCTTAGTTACTCCCCATCCACCCATCCTATACACCAGTCGTCTATCTCTCTTTCCCATACTGTTACGACTACTCCCTTCCTTCCTTCTTTTCTTGTTGACATGTCCAGCCTCTTTCATTTACACACCTATGTAACTCACATTCTTCTCTGTTCCACTTCTATCGATCCTCTGTCCAAACTATTCCTCCCTTACCCATCCTATATCCTATATGTTCCCTCACACCTAACCCCTCTCACGTCATACCTCCTACGTAAACCCATTCAGTGTGTCTGTCTCATCTTAAACTCTCTCTCGCTCTCCCTCCCTCTCTTACACACACACACACACACACACACACACACACACACACACACACACACACACACACACACACACACACACACACACACACTTTTTGCACCCTCTCTTTCCCTCATTCTACATTCTAAAGCCGACTTCCCACACACCCCTTCTCAAATCTCCCTCCCGCTTACTGTCCCCTTCTCACTCCACCCACTCGCCGTTTCCCCACCTCCCTCTTAATGTCCCCTCCTCATCCATCCACCTTTCCCCTCCCCCCCCCCCACTCTCTGTCACCCCCCCTTCTCACTTCTGCCACCCCACCCCCCACTCTCTGTCACCCCCCTTCTCACTGCTGCCACCCACCCACTCACCAAGCACCACAGCTACCCTCCCACCCAACCTCGTCTTCCCACACCCCTTCCTTGCCTCCTCCTGTCATGTAACCCGGGGATGGGAGTAGAGGGAGATGATGGCAGGAAGGCAGGGCAGGGCAGGGTTGGGCTGGGCCGGGCTGGGTTGGGTTGGGCGACGCAGCGTGGAGCACTCAGGTAGGTAGCCTGGTTGAGTAGCAGCCCAGACCTGGACCACACAACACGCTCGCTCTGCTCTCCTCCCAAACTCACCGACCACCACCACCACCACCATCACCACCAGCTCCTCTCCTATCACCTCAACTCACTCATTCACTCTCTCACTCACACGCACGCAACTCCACGGAAACCAACCTCTCCCCCACACTCACACACACACATTTCTGCTCGTGTAACTCCGTCGTCCAGCAAACTTATCGAAGGTGAGTATAGGATATTGTACCCGTACATCATGCTTCATCGAAATGGCTACGTGTTTTCAATACTTTAGTAGTGTGTTTACCTATTTCTTATTTATGGGTAGTAGTCTATTTTTATCCTGTTATACAAGGTTTATTCCAGCAGTGTAGATATCTTTATAAACTTTCCTGGGAGGTTGTCCATGTATTAGACTTTTCGTTATTTATTTCTCTTGGTTTTTATCGGTGCATACACTTTCTGAGGCTTGGCAGGGTGGGCACGGCGGCACCGAAGTTACGACGAGCGGTTGAGAGTTTCCTGTGTTAAGAACTGATAGGGAAGGGAAGGGAGTGGGCCCTGACGCTCAACTTGTGGTCTGAGCTGCTTGGGCTCTTGTTTCTATCCGTCACTACTTGTTATCTTTTATACATATTATTATTTTATTATATTCATTCCCCTTTTGGGATAGCCAGACCCGATGTAGATGCGTATCCCCTTTTCTGATTCCTACTTGCGACACATTTGCGTAATTCTGAAGCCATGTATACTTGTTTTGTAATTATTCCAGTTCGCTGCATACATTGGCGTTTGTGATACTCATTCCTGATTGAGATTTTTATTCCCATGTAAGACCAGATGATGTGGGTGTATATGTGTGTGTGTGGGGGGGGGGGAGATGAGTGGTTGGGTGTGGAGGTTTGGTAGTCGTGGTGGATATGTGTATGCCGTCTGGTTTGACTCTGTTGCCAGACTTGTGAAGCTGTCCTTGCTACTTCAACTTATCTGTTCGAATACTTACGAAGTCCGGAATGAAGACACTTTTTTCTTTTCATACTCTTTATGCTCTTGTTACACTCGGATACCACAGTCCCTAGCCCACCTGAGTCGAAGCCCGAGATCTGAAGCAGGTGGTTTCAGGAGGACAGTCCACCCAAAACCTCCATTGGCTCGAAATGTTTGTGTAGCCTTGTGATGGTTTGGGTGGGCTGTCGTCCAGAAACTCCCTGCTTCAGATCTCTGGTTTCGACTCAGGTGGGCTAGGAACTGTGGTATCCGAGTGTACCTGTCTTTCCTTTCCTCATTCAGGTCTACTCATAACAATAACAGCCATTGAAGACTCACGGCCGCTGTAATCTAACCACTCTATACCATAATTTACCTTATAATTATATTCTTTCATCACTTTTAGCCTTGTGGAAGATTAGTAATTAACTCAGACTTTGTTTTCTTTTCGTAATTCATTATCAGTTTTTATGGTGTACAGTTCAGGATAAATTCCTACATTTTATGAATTATAAGTTATTTCTTCTTTTCTTCATTACCACTTGCAAAAGACTATATTTCCTTTTTAATCAGTGAAAAACTATTTATTTCTTAGCAGTTTATGAAGGACAGATTCTTCCTAATTACCATTGCTCTTGTTAACTTACTGTGCACTAAGTGGTCACGTCTACACCGTTTATTATGATTATCGCTAGTTACTCTCTATGATTGCTTATTCAAATTAATGTGTTTTGCAGCTCGAACAGTTATTCACGTAAAACCTCTCGTAAATGCTGTCAACTAAAAAAGATTTTAATACCTTGTGGGCAAAAAAAAAAAAAAAAATAAATAAATAAAAAAAAATAAATCATATTTTTCTGTCTAGATATTTTCAGGTGTTTCTATTATAAGGAGTGCTGCAGCAGTATAATTTGTGGATAATGAGAGAAACCCAATGAAAATTATATTACCGTGATTGAATTTTATTAACATGTTTATTTTCTAGCAGAACCTCACACTTTCGATTATGAAGTCCAAAGTGGCAAGCATAGTATTAAGTTCTTTAAATAATACTGATACTGACGGGAGAAGCTTGTGGGTGGCGTGATTACAAGTAGCTTACACACACACACACACACACACACATACACACACATACGTTCACACCCAATCCCGTCCTCGCTTCTTTAAGTTATTTACCCTAGCCTGGATACTCAAACATTGATCCTCGTCCACGTCGCTACATTTATTGATTGGTGCTAATGGATATATAGAACCCTCGTTAGGATATAGAACACTCGTTAAGATATGACTCGAAGACCTTGAAAACACCTACTCAGTTTGTTTGTGATTATTGGAACAGTTTTGCATTTTTATTTTTATTTGCTTCCTATCAATGTGTGTGTGTGTGTGTGTGTGTGTGTGTATGTGTGTGTGTGCTTGTTTCATTTGTATGTGTACATTTTGATTAGAGAAACGTTCGAATTTTGGTAGACTATAATTTTTTTTTTAATCGGGCTCAACATTCCCTATTCTATTCATCTTTCAAAACTACAGTCGTATATTCCTGTAAGATATTCGAACCTATAATGAGGCTTTATATAATCCAAGTCAAATTCAGATTCTTAAACTTTAATAGGCTATACAGATTATCGTAAAATGATGTATAATAATTATTGACAGTATTTAGTAGATGGTCACCTGTACAATCAAATAATCATCATCCAGACTCTACATTTAATTTTTTTTTTTTTTTCCAACGACACCATATTATAAACTATAGGAATCCCCTTTCATATGTTATCATCCGCCTCCCACACTCTGAAGCATCCGGCCCCCATCCAAGCCTCAGTTTTCAAAGCCCTATAAAACACCCACAACCCATAATGACGTCGAAGGTATATGTAATGCTTAGGAAATCCCATACAACTAACTAACTAACTAACTGTCTGCTGTTTTCCTTTTTGCTTTCGTCGATCGCGTTTTTATCGGATATACATTATTATGATCATGAATCCATCTTTCTTTTGGTCTTTGATTATTTAGTGAAAGAAGATAATTGAAGAGGACGTTTAGGGTTTCATAGGAAAAATCGCCCACAATTCATATATTATAATCCTCTTGAGGTTGAATTTCTAAATATTCTTGGCTTACATACAAACGCATGCAGTTTCAACACACACACACACACACACACACACACACACACACACACACACACACACACACACACACACACACACACACACACACACACACATATATACAAAATAAGATATATATATAAAATCCTTTCATGATAATCCTACTCGTCTCCGTGGGCGGCTTGTCTGACCGATATATGAGATGATGACTGTGAGGGGGGAGCGGGGACGGGGGCGGGGGCAAGGATTGGGAGTGACTGGGACGGGGTAGGGACGGGGGTGGATCTGGGGGCAAGGACGGGGGAAGATGTTAGGGCAGGGACTTATGTATCTAGGGACAGGGACGAGGGAAGGTGTTAGGGCAGGGACGGGGGTGGATCTGGGGGCAGGGACGGGGGTGGATCTAGGGGCAGGGACGGGGGAAGATGTTAGGGCAGGGACGGGGGTGGATCTGGGGGCAGGGACGGGGATTGATCTAGGTGCAGGGACGGGGCGGGTACATGGTTAGGGATGGGGGCCGGGGCTCTGGTTGGTCAAGCAGGAACGGGTCGGATTTGCCAGATGGTGTGTCAGAAGGGATGTCATTTCAAGTTGATAGAAGTGTGGAATGTGGAGGAGATTGATTTCCAAGTGAGATTCCGTATAGACTTTACGTGTGTGTGTGTGTTTGGGGGGAGGGGGTCATTTCATAAAGATGTTGTACAGTCGGCAGCAGCATAAGTTGGATTTATTTTCACCTACGTACTGTATGTATGAGCTATAGTGATGTAACAGAATTTGAATGCAGAGATAACAGATATACTTTTCGTATGGTAAATTTCATATGTTGTTTGAATACAAACTGGGTCAGAATAAAATTATCTGGTCATATTAGCATCATTAAGTACATGAGATGGACTCGAATTGATGCTGCCGGCTGTACTATTATTACTACTATAGAAACCGATTGCGAAGTGGGTTTGATTAAATGTATTCAGTGATTTTGGTAACAATATTATTATTATTATTATTTGTTTGTTTTTTGCGGTGACTGCAGCTGTTCTTTGCCCATCTGCGTTAATTGCTTTCTTTAATGGGCGCATTTGTACAGTTGGACACAGGAATTCGTGTTACAGCCGAGGTGGAAGATGCTCAGCTCCCTCCAGTATGAAATTCCTTTGCTACCAATAAGATATACCAGGGACAGAAACTATGACTTGGCATGGCGACAATAAGCAAATACCAGACAAAAGTCACAGGTTACTGGAGAGGGACAAGCATCTTTCATATGGGCTATACCACGAATTCCTGTGTCCAACTGTACAATATTATGTTTGTTGTGAATATCGTTCGTTGAGGTTGACGATATGGGTTGATATTTTTCCCATATTTAACGCTGTACTATTAATTAAACGCTTACTACACCGAGACTGTTTAATGGGATATTATATACTTTTGGTTCATTCCTCCATAGTATTTCAGGAAACAGGACCAGATGAATAAAAATAATGGTGGCTTGTTGCTTAGAGTAGTTTGGAGGAATCAGTTGCTCCAGATTAACCAACACTGAACTATTCCTTCAAGCCGAACCATCCTCGAGTTGAATATTGCTCCTAAAGTAAGGGCCTTAAGGAGATAGCATATTAATGGTACGTTAGAGTGCCTTGATTCCTCCACAGTAAATCAGAAAACATGACCAGATTGACAAAAATAATGGTACCCTGTTGCCTGTGATAGTTTGGAGGAATCATTTGCTTCAGATTTACCAACACTGTACCCCTCCCTTAATATTCTTTCGTCCCCCATTGGTGTTTAATTTCTCCAAAGTGTCATTTTACCATAAGTCACGTGGTATTAGCTTCAACCCCCTGCAGAGAAATGTCCCATACGGTTCACTTGGGGGACGTTCAGGTCTTTGGGACGTGTGCCTGTCGATGAATGTATATATTATTTAACCTGTGTAGACATTGTGACAGGTGTAGGAGAGTGGTGAGAGGGGAACACGGGTGGAGAATATAATATAGTATAGACACGTGTTATATTCTCCACCCGTGTTTCCCTCATTATTTAACTTATCATTGTGTCTCATATACTTTTAGCATTAGTTTTGTTATCATTCTAGTCTTCTTTAATCAATACCCTGGGAACTGTTGCTGCTGAAGGCCATGGAATTTGTTTATATACTTGCTTACTTGTTACCCGAAAAATAATAATCACTATAGCAATAATAATATTACCTTGAGTACTACACAGGGAAGTACTTTGTAGCACTTATAACTCGTACTGTGACTGAATCGTGACAATATCAGCACACCCACATAAGAATCTTCACCCCATCATTATGAAATTGACTGAAATAGAACGAGGGTAAGCGGGTGACCCTTATCAAGTTGACTGACATTACCTGGTACTTTAGGAGGCTGAAAATATAGGTTGGGTGAAGGGTGTAAGACGTGTTCGGAGAAATAGAGGCCACTAATTTCTCCTGGCTGTGCAGTAAAGTAGTTCATTATCCCACACCGACTTCTGTCTATGAATACTAAATCTTTATTTCCGGGTTTATGCAGTGATTATTCACGTGTAGCTCTCGGTAAATAAAATTATAATGGCTTAAGGTGGTAGGAAATATGATGTTGCTTAGAATAGGGACTTCTGCTTCAAACAAAACTCTGCCAGGTAAAATGTAGACTCGGTATGATCTTAGATGGTCTGTTTTGTGGCCAAGATTGAAGGAACCAGTAAGCTACATTTAATTAAAAGGCAATAACGTATAAGCCCTTAAAGGTATAAACCAAACTTCCAGTTACCCTGACGAGAGTGACTGGTCGATCGTTGAACATGAATATTTATCAAAATACTGAGAAATCGGTTTACTTATATAGGTGTAAGAGTAACATATATAAAAACAATTAATATAGGGTTAGAGTTCCCATGCATTCCCTCTCAAACCATTCTTTATGTCGGAATCCTGAAGGATGAACCTAAAAAGAGTTACAATATGAAAACTTATATTTGCAAATAAACTGTGTCTCAAATCCGATAATGAAACATAAAGATAACTGGTATCTGGCGTGGGATTCGCAGTTGCAATACACCTACACAAAGACTCCCACATCAACACTGCAAGCCGTCCATGCAACATCTGGCTCATGAGGCTGAGAAACATCTGCTGAGTGTCGTAGAGTCTGGCGGTGTATATTATTTTCACTTTAGTTCAGATCAGGTTACACTACGCTCTATCAATTGAGATTAGATTAGGTTAGATTAGTTCGAGTTACTTTAGGTTAGGTTCTAGTTCCATTAGATTAGGTTAAGATTAGTTTGAGTTACTTTAGGTTAGGTTCTAGTCCCATTAGATTAGGTTAGATTTGTTTGAGTTACGTTAAATTAGGTTTATTCCCATTAGATTTGGTAGATTGTGTCCGTTTAGTACTACCGTAGTTCTTCAAATATCTTTAGTGTAGAATATAACGTGGGAAGAGAAACGTAGTGGACAGTGGGGCCTCAGACTGAATAACCTCTGTTGTGACCCCATTGAATAGAACTAACACCACTTTGTATAGACCTCGTTCATGACCATGTCCTCGGTGACCCTCAATACTGCGTCACATTTCCTCACACCTCGACCCTCCCTTGTCACATTACCGGTATATATGTCTAAATTTATTCATCCATTTGATTCTGTATCTGATGATCTCTGGACTGTGTGCCTAATTTTCCTCTCCTCAAAGGTCAGACATTGAAAATATCCGACATTCCTGCCTTCATTTCCTCACTAATCATTGCATTAATCTCTGTATTCTATATGTTGGAATCTGCACGACACGGCTGTTTTGTGTATATATATTCTAAGGTCGCATTCACGTGTTTATATAATTCAGGAGGAAATAAATACTGTCAAGGTCTCCTCTGCTGGAATACGGTTTTAAGCTTGATGGAATGGATAGGCGCTGGGGAAAAAAATAAATTCAACCACACCATTCTTTTATTTTTCTTTTGATTTTTATTTGGATGTGAGATTAGAGGGGTGAACGTATACGCCAGCTGCACGGGGCTTACGACACGCTTTGACACTCTATTCTATGTGGTCAGTTGCACCTACGCTTCGGTATTCATATTCCAGTTTATATCTCAGTATCCGCCTGCCTGTCCACTCGTCTGTTCCTCCTTTTATCAATATAGCCTCACATCTATTTTATCTCTGTCCATTTAGCAATAGTATATATAATTTTGTTTTTATGGCTCGACCTCGGAACTGTTGGGTGTCGCTAGTAGCCTGTGACACGTGTGTAGCCCCGAGACTACTAAGGGCTAGGTGAAGCTACGAGGTGTTAGGTGGTTCATATGTGTCACACTAGATGGAGACAGTAGAGCTTCAAGGTGTTGGTTGCTTCCTTTCTGCTCTACTTGATGACGACGCCTTATTTATACACATCACTATCTGGAGAGTGTGAGAACAGCCATACCCTCATTCACAGCGTTATGGAATATGGTCAGGCATTTTCTGTTCTATGAAGTTTAAACTGAAGACGCAGGAACCAGAGTTCTTGTTCCCCTTTTAAGAGATACGAGAGCTGGTGAAAAGAGATAGCCAGATCTCGTTTGAGCGCTTCGGAATCATGAATCGATAATTTACTCTTTCACATTTTATGACGAAGATATGCAGCTCTACCTGTAGTTGTATTGAAGAGATTAACCCGGATGTTACCACCTCTTTCTCTCTCTGAAAAAAAAAAAAAAAAAAAATTGTATCAAGCTACTATGGTGTGATGAAGATCGGAATGGACGATTTCCTGGTATGAAAACCAGACATACCAACACTTCAGGTTACCAGAGATTAGAAAATGCGTAGCGCCAAGTTTCAACTGGAAATGTGTGGTGGTTGGCACGATAGTTTTCATTTTATCCAGGTGTATATAATATATAAATTATCCGGAAGCAACACTTGATAGAGCTACCATTCGAACTGTAAACATAACAGGCTTAGCGTGGTGCATTTTCCGATGTACTTTATATGCACTCGTACATCACGGGCTGTACTTTGTGATAGTCCAGTGGATGATGTTCCTGGACTGGTGTAGTCTTCCTCACCAAACAGTAACAGTAACAGTGTGTAATTCAATCAGAGTCACCAATTGGATCTAATCTTGTTTAATTATAATGCAGGAGCTTATATATTTGTATCCCAGTAGGGAGAGTTTCATATATCAAAAACTATAGATTTGTGAGCTAAATGCCGCAGGCAACATGAATCTCAAGGAGATAGTACATTGGAGCGCCATGATTCCTCCAAAGTGTGCCAGGTAACAGGCCCGGATTAACAAAAATGATGGTGGCATATTGCTTAGAATAGTTTGGAGGACTCAGTTGCTCCAGATTTAACAACACTGTACTACCCTCTTAAGAAGTATCCTTTGGAAATTTTCTTGGATAAAGTTACGTTGGGTGGCAAAAACAGTCCAAGAAACCCCTATAGCACTTCAGACAGAGATCTGTAAATAACGGTATCCTTGGGACTCATCCGGTAGAGTATTCTATGGTACGACAAAGAAAGTTACATTTTTCTCCAGACGGCTTGTGAAAATCACAAGATGGCCGTCTACTAATCATGGTAAAAGGCGACTATAGCTTCTTTCATATTGTATTTCAAGTCTTACCAATTTGTTAAGAGAGTCCTCACACAAAAGGACTAAAACTTGGGTTGATCGATTGTTCCCCCTACATGGTTCTCAGGCACTAGTGAATCTGACCTTCAATATTTAGTCTGATTTATTATTCAAAGGACATCAATATAATAACCAATCACAAGTCACAGAAGATGAAATAGCTAATTCATCGTGACACTGATATATCTTTACAATGAATGCTCTTAAGGGACCCTGTGATGTAGTCAGAAAATTAAAGGTAAACGAGTCCTTCAAATATTGCCACGAAACACCACCTATATGGAAGGAGCGTGATTCGTAGTATAATTAAGGAGGAATCAAAAGCCCCCAATTCTCATACACGATCACACAGAGTCCTTAATCAATCAGCCTTGAGGGACCCTGTGATCGTGTATGAGACCTGGTGGCTTCTGATTCCTCCTAACTATGCCACGATACAAGCTCCTTTAATGTAGGTGGTGTTTCGTGGCAATGTTTGAAGGACTCTCAAACCTCCAATTTTCTTATTACATCACGGGAGCGCTAAAGATGATTTACTACAATGTTGGAAAATCTGGAGCAACTAATCCCTTCAAACTATTATTTCAAGCAACAGGCCACCATTATATTTTTGTTATTCTGGTCATGTTTCTTGACATACTGTACTTATGAGAAATCAAGGCGCTCAAATCAACCAAAAATATACTACCCCCGTATAAGTTAAAATTCCATCGACTGCGTAAAATTATGGGGAGATTATTTTGTTGGTGAATTGGAAGGTTTCTTATTCCTCCAGATTATGCCAGAAAACAGACGCCTTCAATGACGCTAATAGAGAATCTGTTTCGTGGCACAGTTTGAAGGAATCAGAGGCCTTCCAATTCACCAAAAAGTGAATATCCCCCTAAAAGACACAAAACGCTAAACTTACAACCATAGGGACGACCCCAGTATGTCACCTCTGCTCTGCTTCCCTGATCCCAAACATCAAAGTGTCTCTCCTCCCCTCCTGGAAAAAAGAGAAATAAAAATATGAAAACAAACAAGCATTATTTGCATGTTTTATGAAATGTTTGCGGTATGGAAACGAAGGTAAATAGAATTCCCTTAAACGTAAACTGTGGTCGCTGGAGTGTGTGTGTGAGAGAGAGAGAGAGAGAGAGAGAGAGAGAGAGAGAGAGAGAGAGAGAGAGAGAGAGAGAGAATTGTGTGTACGTGTATATTGTGTATTGTGTGTACGTGTAAGTTTCTGGTGTGTGTGTGTACGTGTGTATGTGTGAGTGCGTGTGTTTGCGTTCATGAGTGTGTATATGTGTGTGTGAAGTGTACAACTACTCAAACACGCTTGGAAAAATCAAAATATTGTGGCCTGCCTCAGCGATATGCACTAACTTCATTTAGGACTTTGTTGACATTAGACACAACTTTCATGTTTTAGTGGTCGGGTACTTGTTAAAATACCTTACAAATTTACTCACTCCTTTTAATAACCTACGACCCGCTCTCTCAAATTTACAACCCACAACCCTCTACCACCCACGACCCTCTACCACCCACGACCACCCTCTACCACCCACCACCCACGACCACCCTCTACCACCCACCACCCACGACCACTCTCTACCACCCACGACCATCCTCTACCACCCACCACCCTCTACCATCCTCTACCACCCACAACCCACGACCCTCTACCACCCATGACCACCCTCTACCACCCACGACTGCATTCTTCTTTACCCATAAATATCGAATATCAACTAGTAAAGTCATCCACTATTCGCCCTGAATATTTATTAAGGGGAAAATAAATACACTTTTGGTAAATTAGAGCGCCTTGCTTGATTCCTCCAAAGTATGACAGGGAACAGGACCAGATGAACAAAACTAGTGGTGGCCCGCTGCTTTGAATAGTTTGGAGAAATCAGTTGCTCCGGATTCAACCTTAACAACTGTTGGGAATTTTGCTCTCATGCCTCTGCCTGTCATCTATCGATCGCCTTCAAACATTAATAAATCCTTCCTTGGCGCTTTTTCCATCCGACCAGCAAGTAAATTGGTCCATAACTTTGTGAAATATCTTGTGTAAAGACAGACAGACAGACAGTCAGAATGGGAGACATGATTTATTTATTTATTTATTTTTATTTTATTTTTTGTTCACGTCAGTTGCAACTTTCCCTTCCGCCACCACTGGGTTTCATTCCCTCTCCATCTCCCACTAACTTTTCTCTCCCTTTCACGTGGATTCTCTCTTCCATATACCAGTATTTTTGCACTTCCTTCTTCTTTTTCTTCTCCGCTACACTTCACACACACACACACACACACACACACACACACACACACACACACAGAGAGAGAGAAAGGGGAATAGAACTTAGGGAGATTGAGATTAAATAATGTACAGTTGGCAATATATGAATTGCGACAAATATTGATGGAATGCAAACTATGTTAACATCCACAATTATCTGTAGAGACCATTAGCATGTAATACAAAAGGAAATGTATATTCCCTTCTGTATACTTACTTATGATCCCTACAAACATCTATGAACATTTTTTTACTTAACGTTCCATCAAACGCTGTCCCAATTCATATTTTGCCAACACTACTTGAGTTGGCTTATCTGCTTTGGGGGAATAGGAGGGCTACCGATTCCTCCTAACTTTGTCAGAAAACAGTAAACAGTGAGCAAGTAAAGGGGATCTGTTTTGTTGCAGTGTTTAGAGGGCTACGCATCATCCCAAAATGACCATAACAATCGACCCCCTTAGAGCTATTCTTGGTAATACATGACCGTGAAAGTGTAATATTTATTGATCCTTTCGATATTCATTTCGTAAAACACACACACACACACCATCTCTCTCTCTCTCTCTCTCTCTCTCTCTCTCTCTCTCTCTCTCTCTCTCTCTCTCTCTCTCTCTCTCTCTCTCTCTCTCTCTCTCTCTCTCTCTCTCTCTCTCTCTCTCTCTCTCTCTCTCTCTCTCTCTCTCTCACACACACACACACACACACACACACACACACATACACATACAGTCACTGCTATAGTTTGTTTCTACATAGGGTCAACTAATCAAACCACAGCAGCGTCGTCATCAATAAATAACTAGAGTCATATGAGATTGGAACCCAGGCCTGAGTAACGTACTAATATTTGATGCCTTTGCTCTGTGTACGTATGGTGTGTGTTTGTGTTTTAGGATTCGTGTACATTTTTCGGTCCTGTACATCACACACACACACACACACACACACACACACACACACACACACACACACACAAACACACACACGACTAATTCACTCACTCACTCACACCATATTATACATACTTTTTCCATTATGATATTCTCGATACTAACTCCAATTCCACCTGACCATTCCTTCATTTACTTTACCGATATAGTAAGATTCCTATCAAATCACCATTACACAAGCCATCCATACCCTTGTCCTTGTGAACTAAGGCAAACCAAGCACCATTAAGGGGAGATTCTCTTGTTAGTGAAGTGGAAGGTCTCTGATTCCTCCTAACTATGCCATGAAACGGATCCCTTATGAGTACCATTTAGGGCTTCTGTTTCCTTGGGCATAGTTTGGAGAAATCAGAGACCTCAGTCAGTCAACTCGTTCATCCATATACTTCCACACACCAGCAACGTCACACTGAATTTTTTAAAGGAGGTAATCTGCTGCATGTGGTCAACTGGAGGGCTACAGATTCATCCAAACTATATCAGGAAACAGAATCCCTCCGTAAGAGAGTAAAGGGATGTGTGTAATAGAATAGTTTGGAAGGCTAATAAGGCTCCAATTTATCATGCACCAGATGACAGTGATAAAGAGCTAGACATGCTTTTCCGATCCACAAAGATTAGCGCAACCACCTCGTGAACAAACACTAAATTACACGCCATAATAATACAAAAGGTGTACCGTGCCATCCAGAGGTGTTAAGTACTTCGAAATGACTCCACACTTTCAATAAATATACTGCAGTTAGTTAGTATCTTACCTCTACATAGTTCCGTACTTGTGGTAAAAAGTGTACGAGTATATCAGTTAAACTTTACACCCAGAATTCCTGCATGAAATACGTGACTTGAACTGCTCTCCTCATGATATATTTAGTGTGTTTGTGTGTTGTGTCCCAGGGCGATGGATGTGTGAGACCGAGTGAATGATATACTGTACTTTGAACCCAGCAGGTGGTGTCACCAGGTCGTCACTCGCTGTAAAATTCCTGTGGAGGAGTTTTGTGTGTTTTGCATATACTGTGCGTATAATGTTGTGTGTGTATGTGACTGTATGAATTTGTGTCTGTATTGTATCTGAATATGGATGTAGTTGTAAATGCCAGCACCAATTTTATTTATTTATTTATTTATTAGTTTTTCCATTGAACTACTTTTTCAGCAGACTCACTGGCCCCTGGTTTGCCTTATGCAGTTATGACATTGTTTACTCACTTACAGAGGAGGAGCACCAACCAGGAAATCCTTACTCATACCATTTGGCTGGCTAGTGGCTACGTTACTGTGTGCACCGATGAAGTAGCATAGTGAATTAGTTGAACTTTATATTGTGTCCTTATGTGTTACGACAGATCCTCCTTTCTCTCTCAGCTGTATTGTCTTCCTCGTCTTCATCATCGCGATCCATATTTATATCATTACCACTTCGACTAACGCCACCTTTACATTCACCGTCATCCATCAATCATATCAGTTTCCAGGTTCGTTGTGTTTGTCAGACCTCAGATAAACTTTACCTTATCACTGATGAAGTCAAATTATAAAACGTCAGACCACCTGCCTGGCATCGCTGATAAGAGGAATCATGAACAGGAAAGCCACAGTGGACAAAAGTTTTTCTCACTAACTAAGTGGGTAATACATTTTGGTATGCTGGAGTACCTTGATTCCTCCTCCAAAGTATGTCAGGAAACAGGACCATTGACTGAATATAATGGTATCCTGTTGCTTGAAATAGTTTGGAGAAATCAGTTGCTCCAGGTTTACCAACAACAATAACACTGTACTTTAAACGCCATTAACTGGTCACCTTTTTGGTAATGTGATTCAGACAAGACAGACGGATAGTTGATAAGATATTTGTCATTGAATTTAAATCATTTAGCAGTATGAGCAATTATAATACAGCAGTTTTATATGTATGGCAAATTTTATTATGTATTCTGTGTATGCTATGGTATATTTACATCATATAATTGTAATATACTACAACATTAATAACTGGAATAAGTCAAAATAATATACGTCACTATAACAATATCAAAATTTATGAATCCAATTTGTTATGATGTAAAAGGCTGAGAGATTACGGGACAAATGAGTGAAGTGGGGTGAATCCAACTAGTGACTGACTGACTGACTGACATCCCACGTCACCACAACTCTTAACTCAATAACACACCGACCAGACCAACAGACACTATCACCACCAACCATCATCACTCTCTGAAAACATCTGTCCACTTATCACTCTTACCCCCCTCCCCCCTCCCCCTACCCATCTATCGTGCATGCCCTCGTATTCCTCAACCTTTACTACTACTACCATCATCACCACCACCACCACTACTACTTCCACCACCACCACCACCACTACTACTTCCACCACCACCACCACCACTACTACTTCCACCACCACTACTACTTCCACCACCACCACCACTACTACTTCCACCACCACCACCACTACCACTTCCACCACCACCACCACTACCACTTCCACCACCACCACCACTACCACTTCCACCACCACCACCACTACCACTTCCACCACCACCACCACTACTACTTCCACCACCACCACCAATACTTCCACCACCACCACCACCACTACCACTACTTCCACAACTACTACCACTTGTACTACTACGACTACTAATATTACCATTACTACTACTACATAATTATATCCTGCCTGCTCACCTAGTCCAAGCACCTACTTCTGCCATTTTTTTTCTTTTTCTTTCCCGACGTATGACCTAACCTCGTTTTCCTCCACAACTTTCCCAGTAACTTTTGCTCTTTCTTCCCCACTGTTTCTCTCCTCCTTCACCTCTTGCTTCCCATCCCTCCCCACACCTACCTAATCATCTTTTTCGTTTACCTCCCTCCCTACACCCGTCCTTTTAGCATTTCCCTCACCTATTACCGTATTTTTGTTTCTTCCCTCTTCACTTATTCTATTTCCTTCCTGCTTGCTGTCTCACCTCTCTATCACCGTTTTCTGGCGCTATATGACCTCGCTGTTGCGGCACCTAATATCAACCAATCCATCAAAATCCTCACTTACTCTCCCATCTCTCTCCACATTGATCCTTATTTTTATTTCCATCCATCCCTTGTAGGCTATATACTCCTAGCTCTGATCCTGCCCACCTATTCCCACTCCTCTTTTACTTCCCAACCCACCTATACTCCCACCTACTTAACTGCCCACCTGTCCCCACCGTTCCAGTATATATTTCCCCATTCACCTGTCTGTTTGTGTGTGTGTGTGTGTATGTATGTATGTGTACCTGTGAATAAATTCCCTACCCTCAGAAACTAATGCTTTGAATAGAGCACCGCGAGGCTTATGTTTACTTTTCTGAATGTGTGATATATATATATTTATATTCATGTGTGTGTGTGTGTGTGTGTGTGTGTGTGTGTGTGTGTGTGTGTGTGTGTGTGTGTGTGTGTGTGTGTGTGTGTTTGTCTTTTGAGCCAATTTTCAGTCAAATATCAAAAGTAATTATTTTATCAACAGTTTTATGAATGATGTCTGCCAATATCTCAGTAAATTTAAAGCTTTTACAGTGTTGCTAATCTGAACGAGCTTCGGATTAAGATGATTTCATGGTGCCCGAAAGTAGAGCCACACCCAACAGTCCTACCACGTGATGCGAAACTATGCATGTGTACTGTAATATTGGTTCACAGAGATCACTCATATGGCCCGCTGACATTAGCCAGTTTGATGCTGGACTTTTGATCGTGACTTACTCTTATTATTATCTCTTCTGGCTGATGTTATAAAGTCTTCAGCTTATAAGTATCAATTCTCCATATTCTTCTCTGTTTAATACGAGATTGATGATATGGTAACACTATTTGATGTAGAACGGACATAACATTGCTATTTATTTTTATATGATCACTTGCGATGCGTGAATAGAATGTGGTGCGGTATGTTTTGGTGACGTCACTGTAGCTCATATGACGCACGTGGGACGGAAGCGTTTATATGCGAGTTAAATGTTATCTACCGTCATGTTTCACGTTCTCTGATGCTTCGTATTTGCTTAAACTGGAAAATTAAAAGTGTGGTTGCGTTCCGTCTCGTCGATCATTGGGTGCGCTTTGATATATAACTATGAATTGAAAAGGAAGAGTAAAACGCGCTAAGCCTGGATGGAAGATTGTGTATCACGAAGGAGAAGGTGATAGAGAGGAGGGACAGCAAGCACGAATAAAATAGAGGGAAGGGAGAACAGCAAGCATGAAGGAAATAGAAGGAATGAAGGGGACAGCAAGCACGAAGGAAATAGAGGGAAGGGGGAATAGCAAGCACGAAGGAAATGGAAGGAATGAAGAGGACAGCAAGCACGAAGGAAATGGAAGGAATGAAAGGGACAGCAAGCACGAAGGATATAGAGGAAATGGGGAGACAGTAAACAAACACGAAGGAAAGAGAAGGAATTGTGGGAATAGCAAGCACGAAGGAAATAGAGGAATTGTGGGAATAGCAAGCACGAAGGTAATAGAGGAATTGTGGGGATATCATTCACATATAGGAAGTAGAAGGAATGGAGGGATATCAAACATGAAGGATAAAGAAGGAAAGAAGAAATATCAGGCATGAAGGGTATACTTAATTAAAGGAAATTTGTGGGCCCTCAGTGGTGGTCGTCTCTCATGGCGATACCGTAATAAGTGACCAATGTTGGAACCCTATCAAAACACACAGCCTTTACCAGGACAGTACGACACAAACACAACACGATGCCTTGAGCTGTTCTAACCTTGAGGTGTGCCTTGAAGTAAGTGTTGACTGGGGTGACAATAGTGCTGCAGTGAACCAATTACTGTCTCTGGGAAGGGGTGGTCTGTTCAAGTGGAGGGAAGAGGGGGGATGGGGGCAGGCGAGGGAGGATAAGAGAGAGTAAGGGAGATAAGGAGGGAGGGAAAGAAGATGTACAGTACAATAGTAAAGATGAGGATTAGCAAAACTGTGAAGAAAATATAATTATCGAACTTGCTGTAGGGTTTAAAAAAATGTTGTGAAAGTGAAAACCAGAAAACACGAAAGGAAGCAAGTTACACTACGGGTGCAATGTTTGAAAGAGTTCTGAGTATACTATCTAGTCTGACGCGAGCAACACGTCTTCCTCATTTGCTATATTACGGTCTTGAGTAGAGTACACATACGCATACACCAGCAAGCACTCATACCAACACATGCGCACACACACACACATGTACTGTACACTTATGGTTACGCACGAGCACACAAGTACTCACACACACGAAGACAAGCACACCTACACACGCAAGCTCAAGCTTACATAGACGACACACATTTATACACACACACACTGCCCCCATTATCACCACCACTACCACAACCAGCCCCACCCCTCATCATCAACACCAACTGCCCCACCCCTCACCACCACCACCCCTCACCATCCTCACCACCACCACCCCTCACCATCCTCACCACCATTACCACTACAGTCACCAACTTCCTTGGACCCTCTGAGGTCCTCCGCCACGCCCTGTATCCCCCTTGTGTTGTGTAACCCGAGGAGGAAGTGTTGTAGTGGGTGGGTCTGCCTTCGGGGGGGTCTGGGTGTCACTGTTCCTTCCCTTTGGGCACTAACTAATTACAGGACCGAGGATCACAGGGCACAACATCACACCAAGGGGGCGGTCCAGGAAGGCAGGGGACGGGGGCAAGAGAGGGGACTGGGGGGAGTGAGTGTGGAAATGGGGGGTTGAGAAGAGAGGAGGTGAGTGGGACTGGGGGGAATGAGTGTGGAAATGAGGGATTGAGGAGAGATGATGTGAGAGGAACGGGGGGATAGATTAGGAAGATCTAGGGAGTTGAGGGGTAGGAGAGAGGGATGAAGTGAGGCGAAGGATGGGGGGAATTGGGAGGAAGATGGGAAAGAGAAGGAATGAACGGGAACCAGAAGGAGTTGAAAACGGAAATGAGGGGAACATAGTGGATTGAAAGGATAAAGAGGGATGATGTGAACTTGGGTAGATGGTGAGGGTAATAGGAGAGCTGCATGAGTTTATGGGAGAAGGGATGAGGGAAGATAGAGTTAATTTGGGGATAAGGGGACATGTAAGGGGAACTAGGCTGGGTAAGGGGAAAGAATATAAGGATGTTGAAAAAGGGATAAGGATAAGGGAGATAAGGGAGACTGGGAGAGATAAAAGTGAAAGAGAGGGATGAGGGAAACAGATGGAAGGAAGGAGAAGAGGTGGGACGAGAAAAGGTGAGAGAAGTTGAGAGCTAGAGTGCTGAGGGAAGCCTGAGAAGGGAGGGGCCTATGACGGGAGGGAAGTGAAAAAAAATATGAGGTTAGTTAAGAGGAAA
>JAWQEG010008307.1:17500-22192 GCA_033782935.1 Petrolisthes cinctipes | reverse complement strand
CTGTTTTTTTCCTGAACATTGAGGTGGAATAATTAAGCATAAGGTATCTTCTTTGACGGCAAAACCTGGAATCTAATTTACTGATACAACTTTATTTATACAGTTTGATTTTCTTTAACACTGGGATGAGATAATTATGCATACCTACTTTGATTCTATACCAGAAATCTACATTATTTATGAGATTTGGGATTGATAGTGTTTTGGGTACATGAGGATAATATAGATTCAGCAATAATGAAGAACTCACTAAAAAAAAAAAAAAATAATATACAAACTTTAAATATACAGCATCAAGACCCCATTAATGTTCTCTGTTTTCAAAGTAAATAATTCACCTTCAACATCGTTAAGGGGGAAATTTGGTGTTGGTAAATCTGGAGCAACTGAATCCTCCCAACAATTCCAAGCAACAGGACATAATTATATTTGTCCATCTGGTTCTGTTTCCTAGCATACTTTGGAGGAATCAAGGCACTCCAATGTAACAAAAATGAATTACCCCCTTAATTAAGCCTTTAGCAATAATGAAAGGATTCTAAACAGTTTACAAGATTTAATAAGCATCAGGTCATTAAATAAAACTGTAATATACGAGACTAAGACATTACCAATAATAACACTGTAATTACACAAATATTTTATCTAACTTCAATCACAAATAATTTACGAGTACGTTAAGGGACCCCGTGATGTAGTCAGAAAATTGGAGGTTAGGGAGTCCTTCATTTACAGCCACAAAACACCACCTGCATTGAAGGAGCTTGTTTTGTGGCACAGTCAGGAGGAATTAAAAGCCACCAAGTCTCATACACAATCACAGGGTCCTTAAACACAATGCGAAGTGAAGCTCATATCAAAACGTGACTCACTGATGATCTGTCCTCGTAATGTTATGTTTGCATTTAACCTATTATGTATTTTATGGGTTACTCCTTAAGTGCTACATGAGAAAACAGGAATAGGTTTTGCTATTACGAGATAAATATCGATTATTGTTTACAGATGACGTATGGAAATAATAGGCGCCTGATGGTACTGAAAACTGGAGGCGACTGATTCATCCAAACCACGCCACGAAACAGACTCGCACAGAATGAATGCTGTATTATGGAAGAGCATGGAGGAATTAGTAGAGTTCCCCATGTATTTCCCGTCATCACATACCCCTTAACACACAAAAATAAAAACAGTATAAAAATGTATAGAAAATAAAACGCGAGGTAAAAAAAAAAAACGATGTTGGATTTCCTGTGTACCGCAGTTGTATCATTATCATTCTCTCCTCAACTTGTATTTCTTGTTACTGGTTTATCAGAAGAGCATTAGACCCAATCACTGGTTAGCCACACCTGTGTAGTCACAAGGTCATGTACACGAATTTGCCATTTTAGCGTAACTGTGATTTTTTATTTAAGGCTGAATGCATGCTGCTACGCTCCCCCTCTTTCCTCGGTATTATGTTTCTTTTATTCTCTCTTTCCTCCCTCCCTCCCTCCCTCCGTCAGTCATGGGTCCCGGAGCAGTGCATCAGGAGGTCTTGTCAGCATCCTTTGTGTCAGGACATGCAAGAAGATCACTATCGGTGTGTGGGATGCTGGCTGCCGGGGTCCCATTACTACACACACACACACATACACACACACACACACACACACACACACAAGCATTCTCATGGTACAATCTAATAGTACTACTATTTTTTCTCAATAACAACAACTCGTACTACTACTATTATAATTTTTTTTGTATGTACAGCCATGGCTGATAGTGCTGGACCAGGGTCCAAGGAGTGTTGGAGAGCAACTGAACAGAGTTCGAACAAATGAATTTTCCAAACCATTCTCAACGTTGAGAGCCAGATTTCTTCTCAGGTTACACAGAAATTCGCTTGCCTTTACTACTACTTTCCTTTCTATGTTTGGACACTGAAAATCAAAGTGGCAACTACATACCAACACACACTCATGTTTTCTATTCAGAATATCATTAGTTTGAACCATCTTAACCACAAATTCAGGCCAAGAGGAAATGCTACAATAAAAAAATTCCTTGGTGTGTTGGCTGGTGTGTATTTATATTTTTACTATAGCCATCTGTCGACTTCCGCACCGGCCGTAGGTTGAGGGCCCCCCAGGGAAGACGATCTGAAGGCTGGCCAGGCTGTGTTATCTCCAAGTCTCACAAAGCATAGGGAAGGTTCTTTTCTGAGACGTGTACTGTACTATCAAAGACAAAACTCGTGTCGCTGTCTTGTCCAATGATTTAAACTATATCTATAGTATGGTTAGCCCTCTACCATATTTTTTCATCAGATTTCACGACACGAGTTTTGTCTGTGATAGCTACATAAAGCTTAGGTCAGGGCAGACAGACAGGATATAGGGTATGGTAAGTGGGACCAGGTCGAGTCAAATCAGGATTGAGTGAGATTAGACCAGGTCAAGTTGGGTCTCATCGTGTTCTTATAGGGTAAAACAGCTACACAGGGAAACGAGGCACATTTAATTTCCTGTACCGTGATATACTTGGGACTGTTGTTGTGGATGGCTGGTGTGATGGACAGCCTCCGTGGTTACATCAACAAGGCCTGGGAGTGGCTGGGGTGTTTACATGGTCAGCTGATATGTACTCTGCCTTCCCCCACGCCACCCTAACGTTATACCTCACAACAAGCCTGCCTCTCACTCCCTTCTCTCCCTCCCTCCCTCCCTACTTCCCTCCCTTCCCTCCATCCTTCCTCCCTCCCTTCTTACTTCCCTCCCTCCCTACTTCCCTACTTCCCTCCCTCCCTCCCTCCCTACTTTCCTACTTCCCTCCCTCCCTCACTCCTTCCATCGCGCAAATTCCCGCTTGTCAGTTGCAGTGTCCACGATGTGTTTGTCTGCCTGTCTGCTTTGATGGCTCGACTGTCTGCCTGCTAATACCGACATGCAAAGAAAGACCCGAAGAGAAAATCTGTCTAACATAAAATTATATATATATATATTTTCAGTACTGGGGTCGATTTTCATTTTCAGTGCCGTGTGAAATTCATAATTGGACAGAGTGACATCGATGGCATTGCAGGTGGTAATGTAGATTTGTTTGTGTATGTATTTTTTTTTTTATAGATGTATGGATATAAACAAGACTGAACAATTGTGCTCCTTGTATCCAAAACTGCATTAATTTTTCATATGACTCGTAAAACCCATGACTGCTCTACCTACCATGAATATACCTATGACAGAAGGGGCTATTTCTGTTCACTAATACGAACGAACGAATGAGAAAAGGAGCGGTCAGAAATATAACTCTTCCATGTCTTTTCATCATAAATATATTACTACTTTACCCTTCATTCATCTTCAAAGTTTAATAAGGGTAGTGGTGGCCAAGAGTGACATCTAGCGGGACGAGGCTGCAACTTGAGCCTGTATGAAAATTGTTACCCTTGGCCTCATGCCTGTAAACAGTGAGAGCAACACGTTATCATTAAGGTGTCTTCGCTACATTTCTGCCGGTTGTGTTGTGTTGGGAATACGTAGGTGGCCATTCTGCTTATTGCCTTTGGTCCTCACTATTATCATTGTAGAAGGATATTCATATATATATATATAATGTACAGCCACAATCAAATAACCATCGACACTCTCCTTCCATTGTCGTGCAAATAAATCTGTATCATATCAAAATATAATCATACAACACCTTACGTCAACTCAACCCCCTCAATTATTATTATGAGGTGCTGCAAAATCATACACGTGTTGTTCTTTATTACCAAGATATTTACTACAATGGATGGAAAGTGTCGGTGGTTATTTGATTGTGGCTGTACGTACTGTCTGTTATACACACAATGGTACAGTCACGAGCACTAATAAGTATACAGTTCTAGTTGAAGCTTTGACCAGTCCAACTCACCAACGAAATAATTTAAATGGAGATCTTATTGTGTATTTATTCCTGTCTCTATAGGTATTCGAAGCACACCTGAATATGTCTTAATTAGTGCTCGTGACTGTACACTAGTATGAGTAATAATAAACACATTATATAACACACAGGTATATACAAACAAACAATATAATATTATACTCAAACACAAGGACAAATCCCCACGAAAAAAAAAAAATACAAGAAAGTACAAAACACGAATTGGACCAAACCACACAAGCGTATACAATTAAGTAAACAAACGAACACATACAGATCCATACACACAAACACACACTACCTCATTACAACTTGTGGTATTTTTTTTACACTTGATGCATTGTGATTGAGGCAACTATTGTACTACTGTGTTAGTTTTTCTTCCTTACCTTAGTACTTTTTATTCTATCACGCATGCACACACACACACACACACACACGCATGCTCTCTCTCTCTCTCTCTCTCTCTCTCTCTCTCTCTCTCTCTCTCTCTCTCTCTCTCTCTCTCTCTCTCTCTCTCTCTCTCTCTCACTCTCTCTCACACACACACACACACACACGAAAAAACAGAAAGGAAGCAGAAATGTAAAGAAAAAGGGTGAAAAGGTTGTAAAACACACACACACACACACACACACACACACACACACACACACACACACACGCTGGTTGAGAACATGGTAGAGGACACACACACACACACACACACACACAAGAGAGAGAGGGCCAGAGAATCAATGTGACCGTCATAAAGAACAGGGACAGGCACAA
>JAWQEG010008307.1:0-12500 GCA_033782935.1 Petrolisthes cinctipes | reverse complement strand
TGCCTGCCTGCCTGCCACCTCTTGCGTCTGTGGTAGGGTACAATGGGGGCGAAAAATACGTATGTTCTCATTTCCGGATGACTTTGGATCGTCGGCCGTAAATCTTGACACACACATACACACAGACGCAGACACACACACAATCTCTCTCTCTCACACACAGACACACACACACACACACACACAGACGCAGGCACACACAGACACAGGCATGCACAGACACACACACACACACACACACATACACGCACACACATAATCTCTCTCTCTCTCTTTCACACACACACACACACACACACACACACACACACACACACACACACACACACAATGCTTCAGTGCTAAGTAGGTGAGAAATCAGGAAGAAGGTGTTTAGTCATCTTGTTTGATTTAGGGGATCATTTCGGTGTGATGGGGACAAAGGTTACACAACAATGTATCTCCATCTTGTTAATAAACCTTCTCTGGCACACAATTAACTCACTCGTACGTCATGGCATATAATTTATCATAGGTTAGTGTATGCTTTAATTAAGTGGGAGATTCTCTTGTGTTGGTGAATTGGAAGGTCTGTGATTCCTCCAAACTATGCTAGGAAACAGGCGACCTTGATGTTTACTTACTTCAATGGGGGATCTGTTTCGTGGCATAGTTTGGAGTAATCGGTTGCCCACCATTTTACCCTCTAAAGAATTTCACCTTAAAAAATTACCCTTAGCTTGGGCATATTTTCGAGGGGGAGTTTGAAGTGACAATTAATTCATTTTACATGGATGGCCTCGTTCTCTGTATATTTGGTTGGTGGAAATAAGAACTGAACTTTTGTGAGACGATGATAAGTACAGCCACAATCAAATAACCACCGACACTTTCCTTCTACCGTGCAAATAAATCAGTATCATATCAAAATATAATCGTACAACACCTTACGTCAACTCAACCCCCTCAATTATCATTATGAGATGCTGCAAAATCATACACTTGTTGTTCTTTATTACCAAGATATTTACTGCAATGGAAGGAAATTGTCGGTGGATATTTGATTGTGGCTGTACATACATACAACACAATATTCGTGCATGTGTGGTAGTGGTGGTGAAAGAAGGAGAAACGCCAAGGCAAAACTAGTGAGGCGAGCAATGAATCTCACACGCCATAAAGAACTGACCAAATACACACACACACACACCACACCCTCTCCAACTTTTTTTTACAATCGGGAGCCCATCGACCCTTCAAGCCATGCAGCCGGTATACAGTAGGTAAAGGAATAGTAAGTGTACTTTATACCACCACTTCCAATACAAACACGAAAAATATGAGAAAATGCAACTTTTTTTTTTTTTTTTTTTTTTTTTGTACAACACAATGAACACATCAGTGATAAAAGCATGCATGCAAGGAATTCTGGTCTCTCCCAAGTGTGTGTGTGTGTGTGTGTGTGTGTGTGTGTGTGTGTGTGTGTGTGTGTGTGTGTGTGTGTGTGTGTGTAGTGTAAAATTTTAACTCTGTAGGTTTATATTATTCAATAAAAAAAAAAAGAACAGAAACTTTAAATATTCTTAAGCTTTGTTTTTGGATCAGTATTATTGAGTTTCTACATACTGAATATTTTTTCTTTCTACACACACACACACACACACACACACACACACACACACACACACACACACACACACACACACACACACACACACATTAAAAACTAACAATCAGGTCAATAGACAGATGTATACAGGAACCGTCAGACATGTACCGTGAAGAGAGATGAATAGTGCGGTACCTGTCTCCTCCCTCTGTCCCTCCCTTACTCTCCCCTCCTCTCTCTCTTTTCCTCCCTACTTCTCTCCTCGTCACTCACTCACCTCTCGTCGTCACCTTCCCTCTTCTCGTCTTCATCTCTTCCTCTTCCCTCCCTTCCTTCTTTCATGTCCTGTCAATATTCTCCTCTTAACCTATCCTCTGTCCTAAATAATTTTGTCTCTCTCTTCTTTTCACCTCCCTCTCCTTCCCTCTTGCCACCAAACCCCATTCAGCACCTCTCATCACCCCTCTTACCCTCTCCTCCCTTTTCTACCTGCCACCCCCTCGCCCCCCCCACTAACCCCTCCCACCCCAGCAGCCCCCCATCCTTTATCTATAATGCATCTGATCAAAGAAACACAGGTACAGTGTCTTAGTTCTTTCACCTGGTGTGCAAAATTGAGATAGATTGAGATCAGGTGGCCGTGTGTCTGTCTGTCTGTTTATCTGTGTGTGTGTGTGTGTGTGTGTGTGTGTGTGTGTGTGTGTGTGTGTGTGTGTGTGTGTATGTGTGTGTGTGTGTGTGTGTGTGTGTGTGTGTGTGTGTGTGTGTGTGTGTGTGTGTGTGTGTGTGTGTGTGTGTGTGTGTGTGTGTGTGTGTGTGTGTGTGTGTGTGTGTGTGTGTGTGTGAATGATAGTGTGTGTTTGTGTGTGTGTTTTTTTTTCTTCTATTTCTCTCTCTAGTTATGAAAGATATTCCTTAACCATTCTCCACACCATCAACCATCACAAGCCCTCACTCACCCATTCTTCCATCCCCATAATTCCCCACATAATTATCTAGTCCACATCAACTCCTTATAGCTACCATCATCTCTCCCCAACTAATACGAAACCCCCCAACTCCCTCCCTTCCCCAATCTCAAATCCCACCCTCCCCAATCTCAAATTCCACCCTCCCCCCTCTCCCTACTTCCCCCACCGCCTTGCCTCCTCCCCCACTTCCTTTACTTCCTTCCCCTCCTCCCCCAACTTCCCTTACTCCCCTCCCCTATTTCCCTTACTTTCCCTCCCTCCTTCCCCTACTTCCCAAACCTCCTCTCCTCCTTCCCCTCCTTCCCCCACCGCCTCGCCTCCCTCCCTACTTCCCCCCCTCCCCCCCCCCCTCCCCCGTTTGACCACTGGTGCTCAATAATAGAAAAGCGAAGGGTAGACGGACCAATCACAGTGACGGATAAAAATGCATAATCAATGGGAAGAGCTGCCATGATGGAGTTGGTGACAGTGTGAGAGAGAGAGAGAGAGAGAGAGAGAGAGAGAGAGAGAGAGAGAGAGAGAGAGAGAGAGAGGGTGTGTGTGTGTGTGTGTGTGTGTGTGTGCAGTATAGGCTAGTCACAGAAGTAATTCATATGTTGTCTATACTCACTCTCTCTCTCTCTCTCTCTCTCTCTCTCTCTCTCTCTCTCTCTCTCTCTCTCTCCATTTCCTTACCTTACCAGGACTGCTTTCAGTATGTCAACATTTTCTGAATACTCTACTGAACACACTAACACATCCCAGACACTTGACACCCTTTTATTTTCCCTATAAATAATACCCAGAGTCTACTAATTCTTCTATCAACGCGTTTCCTATCTCACTTTCATTAGGGCAATTTAAATTTTTCCTTGTTATATACATTTTTCTTTCCTTGCACCTGACTTTCAATTTTTTTTTCCTGCTGCTTTTTATTTTTTTATTTTTTCAGTCTGTAATTCAAATTCCTTCTTATCAGACACAACCTTTCTTCATTTTGTGAGTCATGCATGATTTTCCTGGCTTTGTCTAGCTCTGAAAATAAAACGTTAGCGTATAATTTATTTCCTGGTACCAACTTGGAGGAGATATATGCGATTTTCTTATCTAGCGGACCCAGATAAGAACCGGTGGAATGAGAGGACTGAAGGAGTGAGTAGAGGTGGAAAGACAGACAGACGGGAGACGGGTGTGCAAACGTGTGAGGTGTTAAGCAAGATCCCAGATACTTGGCGTTAAGGTAGAAGGTGTAAAGGTGGAAATTATAGAGTGTACAAGAGAACAGGAGAGACGAGGGAAAGAATGGGGAAAGGAAAAGGTCATGTGAATCTATCTAAGAAATGTATGTACAGTTGGATACAGGAATTCGTGTTACAGCCCAAGTGGAAGATGCTTGTCCCTCTCTAAAAAAACAGTGACTTTTTGTTCTGTATTTGCTTATCGTCGCCAACTTACATCATAAATTCTAACCCCTGGTATATCTTTTTGGTTGCTAAGGCATTTCATACTGGGAGGAGCTGAGCATTTTCTACCTCAGCTGTATATACCACGAATTCCTGAGTGCAACATGTATAAATGGATTGGAGGCGAGGCGTAGAGAGGTCATAGCAGTCTACTTTAAACATCTCTTTCTTCTTCTACTTTTCTCACAATACCACAATATACACACCTACGCAAACACACACACACACACACACACACACACACACACACACTCAAACTCACACACTCAAACACACACACACACACACACACACACACACACTCAAATACACACACACACACACTCAAACACACACACACACACACACACACACACACACACACACACACACACACTCACACACACACACGTCAATTTTCACCCCCACCCACAACATTCACTCCCTAGTCCCTTCCATCCTCCCTCTTTTCCATCCATCCATCCCTCACCTTACTTCCTATACCTCACTGACTCCCATTTACTCCCTACCACGCTCCCTCTCTCTCTCTACCTCCAAACCCACCCACTCACTCCCTACCGCCCTCCACTCATCCCACTCCAACTCGTCCTACCACCTTCCATCACTCTCCAACCCTCCCAATCACTCCCTAACCACTCACTCACTCCCTCACTCCATCCCTTCAATAACTACAAGTCCTCCCTATCACCCACTCTCTACCACACTCCATCCCTCCCACTCACTCCCTCACTCCATCCCTTCAATAACTCGCAACTCCTCCCTTCCACTCACATCCCTCCCACTCCTTACCACATATATCCCTCCCACCCACTCCCTCTCCCACTCAATCCCTCACACCAATTCTTCAACTTGGTTCCCGTCGTAACTCCAGGTGGATGGTGAAGGTGAGGGGAGCGTCTGAATGGCCGGGGGAAGTGGACAAATTGCTTTCATATGTCTGGGTGGAGGGGTAGCAGACGGCACCGTGACTTACCTATTGTTTTGGTGTGTGTGTGTGTGTGTGTGTGTGTGTGTGTGTGTGTGTGTAAGGGTAGTAGACGGCACCGTGACTTACCCATTGTGTGTGTGTGTGTGTGTGTGTGTGTGTGTGTGTGTGTGTGTGTGTGTGTGTGTGTGTGTGTAAGGGTAGTAGACGGCACCGTGACTTACACATTGTTTTGGTGTGTGTGTGTGTGTGTGTGTGTGTGTGTGTGTGTGTGTGTGTGTGTGTGTGTGTGTGTGTGTGTGTGTGTGTAAGGGTAGTAGACGGCACCGTGACTTACACATTGTTTTGGTGTGTGTGTGTGTGTGTGTGTGTGTGTGTGTGTGTGTGTGTGTGTGTGGTTTAAAGCGAGTCGATCCAGACAAGAGAGAGTCCCAACAACAAGCATACAAGCAAAGCAAGCAAGCAAACCACCTCAAAGATAAATTATAGATATTCTGTAGATCTTGTAACATAGCCAGTTCTCCTAATGACACCATAAATTCTCCCTCCTCCCTATAAATACCACCATTTGTCAATACCACAACAGACTCCCATCATTCTTCCTACCTAATTCCTATAATGAAGCTCAGTCCTGGACACATAAACCCGACAAGGAGGAAAGAAATAAAATATGGACACGAGCAGGAAAGAAAATTTGGACACTGGAGTTGAGAAAGAAATTTTGGACATGGGGAGGAAAGAAAATTTGGACACTGGAGGAAAGAAAATTTGGACAAGGGAGGAAAAAAGAAAATTTGGACACGGGTGGAAAGAAAGAAAATGTGAACACGAGGAGGAATAAAATTTGGACACAAGGAGGAAAAAAAGAAACTTTGGACACGGGAAGGAAAGAAAGGAAATTTTTATTCTTGGAGGAAAAAATATAATTATGAGTGTTATGTGATTCCTCTCTCCCCTTACCTTATCTTACCTTACCTTACCTTACCTTACCTTATACCCACTATCCACCCATTCTGACCCATTGTTTCTTACTCATGGTGTGTGGGTATGTACAGTCACGAGCACTAATAAGTATACAGGTTTGGTTGAAGCTTTGAACAGTCCAATATCATCACCAAAGAAGAAATAACTTCAATGGAGATCTTAATGTGCATTTATTTACTGTCTCCAGGTATTCGAAGCACATCTGTATATTTATTAGAGCTCGTGACTGTACAGATACGACCGATAGTCCCGCAACACCATTGAATGAATACGTCTAGATAATATGATGCGAAACCCCAATGCTATTAATCTTCGTAATAATGGTTTGCCAATTTCACTCAAGCAGCTCATTTTAAATTATCCGATGCAGGAACTATTAACAATGTCTGTCTGTACGCGTCAATTCACACAGTGGCTATTGAGTATGTGTGTATTAATTCATTCATCTTCCTCGTATAATCTATGACCAAATATCCAAATAATAATCTTCTCCGATGTCTTGACTTGGAGGGAATCAATTGCTTAGGGACTCTGCGATAAAGATGCCTCAGAATTAATTAGCTATATATCATACTACCTACTCGAACAATACATACTGCCAAGACCTACACTGTGAAAATTAGTCGTCTCCATATTTCTTAAGGGTGATGTAGTCAGAGAGAATTGGAGGTAAATAATAAGTCCTTCAAACATTGCCACGAAACACCACCTGTATTAAATTAAAGGAGCTTGTTGCGTGGAGGAGGAGTCAGAAGCCACCAGGTTTTCTACACGATCACAGGGTCCGTAAGGTGAGTGTTGTTGTTGTTGTTATTATTATTATTATTATTATTATTATTATTATTATTATTATTATTATTATTATTATTATTATTATTATTATTATTATTATTATTATTATTATTATTATTATTATTATTATTAGCCTGCAGTGGAGTGGGCTGTGGATCACTGTTGCACATCGATATTTACCCCGACACCTACCATTCTTCACGTTAATGAGTGTCTCTCCCTCACCATACCACACTATACCATACCACCACACCATACCATACCACGTCAACACACCACACCACATGGCACCACCAACACACCACACCAACATATGACATAACACCAACATACCAACACATACCACTACTATTATTTCCCCTTAAACCTCTCCCTCTCCCCTCCTTCCCCATTCAACTTTCCCTCGATCACCTTCCCCATCCTTCAGACAACACAGTCATCTTCTCCATCACTCCCCATCACTCCTCCGTCTTCCCCATTGCCCATTCTTCTGTCCCCTCATCAACTACTTGCCCTGCCCCCCCCCCCCCTTACCCACTCCCCCTTCAAGCACATCATATCAGGGGTAATCGATCCCCGCCGAATAATAATGTTGTGTAATCCCCAGTCCTGTCTTGCATTCACTTCCTTCCCCACCCCCATCCCCCACTCCTCTCTCTCTCTCTCTCTCTCTCTCTCTCTCTCTCTCTCTCTCTCTCTCTCTCTCTCTCTCTCTCTCTCTCTCTCTCACACACACACACACACACGCCACGAACGAGAACGAAAGAAGGAAGGAAGGAAGGAAGGAAGGCAAAGTGAAGTATAAAGTGGGTGGCTGGTGGTCGCTCGTGTCCTGGATCTTTTTTACCATCCAGCGGAATGTATATCAGGGAAGAATTTAGACCGAGTAAGTAGAGAGTTGGCGAGCGGTAAAAGCCAGGTAAAAGGAGTAGCGCACAACGTATGGGCCGTTGAAAAGACAGGACACTAAATATTTAGTAGAGGGTAATGCCGAGGGTTGGCAACGAGGGAATGGCGACCCACCGGGAATTGGAAAAGTAAATTCAGGTTATATGCACAACCCCTTCCCAGCAAAGTTTAATTTAAAAATAGAGCAGCTGTCTCATTCATTTAGATTAGCTTTGCCCCACACGTACAGTGAATAAATGGAGTGGATCCATTCATATCAAGTCAAAGGGAAGGCGGGACGAGTTATAGGATTCATGTATAAGCAAAGTTGGAAGAGTAGTTATTTGACTCACGTAAACGTCGTCTGAAAAAATTATGAAATACTATTAAGGAGGAAAGGATTAGGAATACAGATGTTGAGTGCATATAAGCCTTGGTTGAACCGTAAGGGGAAATACGTTTAAAGGTTTTGTGTATAATATGGGCGAGGTGAATTGAGGAAAATATACCTCTTGAATCAATATCCTTTCCAGTTTATTGGTTCCTGTTTATTTTTTGGATCTACTCGAGTGTATTAATCCCAAACACTTCACCAAATTTTGTAAAACGAAGTAATCCCGAACACCCTGGGAAAAGAAATTCCTTTTATCTAAACTTTGATCGACTTGAATGCACTTCACTTCGTTATAAGAAAGTGAGCACGAATATCCTCATGAGTGATGACGTATTGTACAGCCACAATCAAATATTCACTGACACTTTCCTTCCATCGTAGTAAATATCTTGTAAATAAAGAACAATATACGTATGATTTTGAAGCACCCCATAATAATAATTGAGGGGGTTGAGTTGACATAAGGTGTTGTATGATTATATATTGATATGATACTGATTTATTTGCACGACGATGGAAGGAAAATGTTGGTGGTTATTTGATTGTGGCTGTACACATATTATACACCCCATTTCCCTGAATCACGAGAGACTTTGGGATATACACACACACACACATTGGCCTCTTTGCCTCGACACCAGCGTCTCTCTTTATGCCTTTTCAATAGGGGTTGTGTGAGTGGAGTTGGGCTGGGGGGAGAGAGGGGGGAGTAATTTGGACCGTGCATGGAACGAGGACGGGTTAAGGGGGTAATAATACACTTTTGGTACACTGGGGTGCCTTGATTCCTCCAAAGTATGCCAGGAAACAGGACCTCATGAAAAAAAAAATATATATATATGGGTGGACGTCCTGTTGCCTGGAATAGTTAGGAAGAATCAGTTGCTCCAGATTTACCAAGCACAAACTTCACTCAGGCAGTCGATACCTTCTTTCACTATTGACTGACACTTTCTCCTCCTCCTCTTCTTCCTCTTGTGTGCCTCCTCCTGTTACTTCTCTTCCCTTTCGTCTTTTCTTTTTCTCTCCATCATCACTTCCCTCTTATATTCCAAGCCTTTTCTGAACACATTTCTTTTTTCTTCCCTCTCCTCTCCCCCCTCTCCCTCGTATAGCCTCATTTTCTTCTCTTTTCTCCTCTACCTTTCTCCTTTTCCTCTTTACAAATTATCCCTTCCTACCCTTTCTCATTTCCATATTTTCATTCCAGGTCCCCATTTCTTAATTCAGGGTGTCGGAAAAATGAAGAGGGTTACTTACTGGGAAAGATACTACAACTGGGGGAAAAAAATATGAAAGATGGAAACGGAGTACATCTATTATTATTATTATTATTATTATTATATGTGTGGGAAGGAAGTAGACCAGTTCTTGTTCCCTCAACCTCATGCACGCCTCCTTCCTTCCTTGCTTCGACCCCCTAACCCCCTAACTAACCCCCTTCCCCTTACCCTGAACGCATGCAGCCAGTGTTTACCTTTGCCCCCCATCAACACGATTTTAGCGACTGTACCAATTGAAAGGTTGTGAAGAGTGATGGCTGCTTGGTCAAGGTGGTGCAAAAGTCTCGTTCCTTTTCACCGGGAAGTTCATATTAAGGGGATAGTATACTTTTGGTACATTGGAGTGCCCTTTATTCCTCCAAAGTATGCCAGGAAACAGAACCAGATGGACAAATAGAATGGTGTCCTGTTGCTTGGAGTAATTTGGAGGAATCATTTGCACCAGATTTACCACCAGTGTACTACCCACTTAAGGGACCCTGTATGTGATGTAGTCAGAATATTGGAGGTATACGAGGCCTTCAAATATTGCCACGAAACACACACACCTATAGGGAAGGAGCTTGTTTCGTGGCATAGTCAGGAGGAACCAGAAGCCTTCAATTTTCAAACACGATTACAGGGTCCTTAACAATTTATTTCTCCGTCTTTGGGTCTATTGTTTCGCTGACAGTTCATGTTGTTTGTGTTAAAAAAAGTAAAAATAAATAAACATTATATCTTAAAATGTGCAATGACAAAACGTAATGCTAAGGTTTTATTTGCACGTATATGTAAACAGACATATATTATTACATACATCTATACAGCAGGCACACATACTTTGTTACATACATGATTATATACAGCAAGCAGGAACATAAATTCATTTTTAATTCCTTCAGTCACTTTATACGTATATAGAGTGATATATTTTTCGTCTCTATTGCCCTTCATTGATTCGTCAATATAGTGTTGTAGTGAATGTGTGTTATTAGAGAGGAGAATCGAGTGGCACTATTGACTACATACATATACTGTTCATACAAACACTACATATTCAAACACCTATGATATTAAGCTGGTGAAACATTACCTCTTCTCCCCCCACCCTACCCCGTGCATACATACATACATACATACATACATAGATACATGCATAGATACACACGCAACACGCATACATAATCATATACATGTATATATATGTATAGATATACATACACACACACACACACACACGCACACACACACACACGCAACACGCATACATAATTATATACATGTATATACACACACACACACACACACACACAAACGCGAACAAAAGAAAGCAGGAAAATACTATTAACTAAACAGTCATTTAATTGGACCCCAAGAGACCACCACATAAATGGAGAGAGGAACAAAGTAAAAAAAAAAAAAAAAAAATACATATAAACACACACACACTACTGAAGAGAGAAAGAATGAGAAGGGGAGACAGAGGAACATAAATAGCGAAGGGTAGATAAGCCACTACTACTACTACTACTAACAAGACTGCAAGAGTTAGGTCACCGGCACTGCACACTGTAATGATAAGTAAGGCAGGGGCGATAAATGAGATGATAAGAGACAGATAATTTTGATTCTCTCTTTTTTTTTTTTTTTTTTTTTTTTTTTTTTTTTTTTTTTAGTTAACAGGTGTAATGCATTGGCTGGATAATTTGGGACTGTGAGGGGAGGTGAGAGGGGACTTAATGAGGGGGGGGGAGGTGAGGGAGAAGGGATGAGGTGAGGGGAGGGAGGTGAGGGGAGGGGAGAAGGTATCAGGTGAGGGGAGGGGAGAAGGGAAGAGGGGAGGGGGGACAAAATGAGGGGAGGTGAGGGGAGGGGAGAAGAGGAGGGACAGTGGTGGTTATGGTGGTAGCGTGGCGTGGGGGGGGGGAAGGGAAGAGCAAGTGAAGTGGGGGGAGAGTGATCAACAGAGAAAGAAGACGGAAGTTATGAATGAAGAGCGAAATTGAGCGAAAAGAAAGGTAAGACAAATAGAAGAAGGGATGAAGGAAGGAAGTAAGTAGAAAAAAGAGTGACAGAAGAAGCGATATAGAACGAAAGGAAATAAGGAAGAAAGCAAGGAAGCAAGGACAAAAGAAAGAAGGGAAGGAAAAATATAGGAATAAAGGAAGGAGGAAGTGACTGTAAATAAATGGTGTGTGATAAGAAAGAAAGGATGAAAAGGAATAAAGGAAGGAGGAAGTAAGGAAGGGGGGGGGGGAGAAGTGACAGACAGTAGACAGATGAATGTATGATAAAGCAAGAATGGATTAAAAGGAATAAATGAAGGAGGAAGTAAAGAAGGGGCGGGGAATGACAGTAGACAGATAAAGAATAAAGGAAGGAGAAAGTAATGAAGGGAGAGAGTGATAGTAGACAGATAAAGAGTAAAGGAAGGAAAACAGTAGACAGATAAAGGAATAAAGGAAGGAAAACAGTAGACAGATAAAGGAATAAAGGAAGGAGGAAGTAAGGAAAGGGGGGGGAGTGAAGTAGATAGATAACAGGAATAAAGGAAGGACAGTAGACAGATAAATGAATAAATGAAGGAGGAAGTAAGGAAGGGGTAGGAGAGTGACAATAGACAGATGAATAATATGATACAACAAGGAGAAAGAGAGAAAGTGTATGTATGTATGTACCCAAGTCACTAATAGGTAATAAAACACACAGGAGGGGAAACACAGGGAGGGGAATAATGAACAGGGAGATAAGGACGGGACAATAATGGTGGTAATATGGATACGACACGATAAAGAGAAGAGAAGAATAATTCCCCCCCCAAAAGAACGAGATGATGACGAAGAGAGATAAAAAATGCTCATAATATCCGATAAAAGGGAAGAAGCATAGAAGAGAAAACCACAAGGAATAGAATAGGAAGAAGAACACGAGTGAATAAACAGTCGGCATAATGATAATGTGAAAAAAATTGTAATGAATAATATGAAAAATAAATAGAAGTGTAATGCATATTATCAGAATATACATATAAGAGTAATGAATAATATAAAAATGTAAAGATAAGAGTAATGAATAATTTGAAGATGTAAATAAAAGGGTAATGCATAATATGAAAATGTAAAAATATGAACAATGAATAATATGATAATGTAAAAATAAGAACAATGAATAATATGAAAAAGTAAATGAAAGGGTAATGAATAACATGAAAAGGTAAGTGAAATAATTGTATGTAGAAAGATGAATAAGGG
>JAWQEG010008306.1:0-23502 GCA_033782935.1 Petrolisthes cinctipes | reverse complement strand
TCTTTACAGGATTGAGTCAAGCTCGTAATGTCCCGTATTTTAAAACCCAATTATCATATTTTTCTCTAAAGTTATGTATGTTTTGTGTGTGTGTGTGTGTGTGTGTGTGTGTGTGTGTGTGTGTGTGTGTGTGTGTGTGTGTACTGCTTCGTCTAATGGTATCTTAACTTGAGCTTGGTACAGATTCAAAAACAAATTCAGTAATAACACACACACACATAATTATACACACACAGAGTGCCATATCATGCAGTCAGGTTCACTTTCCTTTTCTTGCTTCCTTCCTTCCTTTACACACACACACACACACACAAAGAGAGAGAGACACACACACACAAAAAGAGAAAGAGAGAGACACACAAACAAACACAAAGAGAAAGACACACACACACACACACACACACACACACACACACACACACACACACACACACACACACACACAGAGAGAGAGAGAGAGAGAGAGAGAGAGAACTAGTTTTATCAGCAACTGTATCCAACTTTTAAAAAACTTAGTGAAATCGAGGGAAAGTAAGAGTTGTCTGTCCTTTCCCTTTCTTTCACTTAATGAAGGGGGGGGAGGGGGTTGGATTCTGTTGGTGATAAATTGGAGAAAGCTGCTGATTCCTCCAAACTATTCTCAGCAACAGGACAACTTTATTTTTATTAATCTCCTTCTGTTGGTGATAAATTAGAGAGCTACTGATTTCCTCCACAAACTATTCTCAGCAACAGGGCAACTTTCTTTTTATTCACCTGCTGGTTCTGTTGGTGATAAATTGGAGAGAGCTACTGATTTCCTCCAACTATTCTCAGCAACAGGACACCGTTATTTATATTCATCTCGTTATGTTTTCCGGCATTACTTTTGGTGAATCGAGGCGTTTTAATGTACAGTTGACTAAAGGAATTCTTACACAGGGTATATATATGGAAAGGGAGGTCATTGTTATGGAAGTACTACAATGAATAGTCTACCAAATGACTCGGTGATTGCAAAACAACAACAAATCTAATAATAATGTTGTATTAGAGTTACGTAGTCTTACATTTTCTGTATGTTGTAAAACCTCAGAAATAACAGCGTGTGTACATATTCTTATGATCATTAATACCAAAAGTATACTATATCCTCTTCACAAGAACCTCAACTTTCGCCCCTCTGGTGAAACTTCAAAACGGAGTAAAAAATAAATAATAATAATAATAATAAAAGAAAGCAAATTTATCGAGCGAAAAATCACGCCAATTCACCTTCCAATTCACCAACAAAAGAATCTCCCCTTAAGAAAAACAAACACGTAATTTCAAACCAGGCATATAAAGGGGAGATATAAGTGTTGGTGAATTGTGTAAAGGGTCTGTGATTCCTTCAAACTGTGCCACGAAAAACAGCTGGTCCCCTATTAGTACCATTGAGGGCATCTGTATGTACCTTTAAGATTTAGAGGAATTTTTTTTTTTTGTGTGTTTTGTGTACACGAGTTGTTAAAACGTATGAAACCAGGAAGAAGAAACGGTGTACAGTCGGTCTCAAGAATTCGTACACACACACACACACACACACACACACACACACACACACACACACACACACACACACACACACACACACACACACACACACACACACACTAGGCTTCAAGGTTTCACAACACACAGAAAATATAAATCTATGTATGTGACTGTAACACAACATAATAATAGATTTGTTGTTTTGCGGTCACCGACGAGTCACTTGGTAAACCATTCACTGCAGTACCTAACTTCACAATAATGACCTCACCTTATGATGAACCCGTGTACGAATTCCTATGGCCAACTGTACAGAGGATGTTTGTTTGTTTGTCTGTCTGGGTATAGGGAGAAGGGGCAGAAATGATCTCAGAGTGAAAGTGTAGCAGCAGCTCTCTATTACACCTTCAGTAAAAAAGTATCTCCACCACCTCCACTACAACTACCCTCATTTCACTTTCTTCAATATGTGTGGGTACTGGATTCCAGAGCTTGTTTTGGGTGTAAATACGAACTTAGAATACATAATGAGGTCAAAACAAAATGCAAATTGAGAGAGAAAAAATAATACAGAATGAGAGACAGATAATTATACAAAATGAGAAATAGAAAATAATGCAAAATGAGAAATAGAAAATAATACAAAATTAGACAGAAAATATTACGTAACCAAAGACAGAAAATAATACATAACGAGAGATCGAAAATAATGCAAAATTAGAGACAGAAAATAATACAACTGAGAGACAGAAATTAATGCAAAATGAGAGATCGAAAATAATACAGAATGAGAGAATTAATGCAAAATGAGAGACAGAAATTAATGCAAACTGAGAGAGACAGAAAATAATACAGAATGAGAGATCGAAATACCCAGTAAAACGGGTCACTCCCTCTCACTTCCCCATTCCAGTCCCATGAAATCCTCAATCTCATGTCGCCCCTCACACACACACACACACACACACACGAGGAAGGTAAACATTACAGTGCAGGTGGAGTAAAAGGCTAATGTTCACACGATATAAGGATTAAAAAATATAGTATTGTTTATATCAATAGCCTGTCTGAGGGTGAAAGTGTTCTCTATAACTTTCTATTACAACTTAATAAAATATACATAATTTTGTGTGTGTGTGTGTGAAAGAGATAATATACATTCTTGGGTTTAGATGAAACTAATAACCCTTCCTCTGACACAATTATTCATGCAGTACCTGTGATATTTTGTTTACATACTGGGTTGGGAATATCGTTTATAAAGGAGAGTGTAAGTGTAAACTCTCTAATTCGGCTTTTATAAATAGAGAGGAGAGGTTGGAGAGGGGAGGGGACTATTGACCGTGATGGTGCAACCTGTACACCAGTTTTTGCCTCTCAAACCAAACCCGAGCCTAACCTAACCTACTGTTTCGGTTGGTTGGTTGGTTGGTTGTTTGGGTGGTTGGCTGGTTGGTTGGTTGTTTGGTTGGTTGTTTGGTTGGTTGGTTGGTTGTTTGTTTGGTTGTTTGGTTGGTTGGCTGGTTGGTTGGTTGTTTCGCTGGTTGGTTGGTTGGTTGTTTGGTTGGTTGGTTGTTTGGTTGGTTGGTTGGTTGGCTGGTTGGCTGGTTGGTTGTTTGGTTGTTTGGTTGGTCGGTTGGTCGGTGTACACACCTTGCTACACACTACACTCGCTACACAGTTATCATTAAACCCAAACCTATACTGTGTTGGTTTTTTGGTCTACACACCTTGCTACACACTACACTCCCTACACAATTATCACTAAAAATACCGTCCTATATAAAACTCCTCCTGTCTAATGATGAACTAAATTGTAATACACTTGTTTGTTTGTTTCTGTCCCCACCATCTCAAAATTATAGGAGTGGCTTGAGTCCTGCCCAAAGTATATAATTATGGTATGCAGGAATTAAACAGTGTAGTACAGTGTTATATGTAGCAACAGTTGATTCCTCTAAAATAATCCAGGCACCAAACAGACCACCATTATTTTTGTTCATCTGGAGCAACAGATTCCTCTAAAATAATCCAGGCAACAAACAGACCACCATTATTTTTGTTTATCTGGTTCTGTTTCCTGGCATACTTTTTTTGGAGGAATCAAGGCACTCCAACATACCAAAAGTGTACTATAATAATAATAATAATAATAATAATAATAATAATAATAATAATAATAATAATAATATCATCCCCTTAATTAAACAGGACCACCAGATGAAAAAAAAAAAAAAAAAAAAAATAATAATGGTGGCCTTTTGTTGCTTCCTTGGAATATTGTAGTTTGGAGGAATCAGTTGGTGGCTCTAGATTATCCAAGACTGTACTTCCCCTGTGATGTAGTCAGAAAGTTGGAGATAAAATGAGTCCTTCAAACATTACCACGAAACCCCACCTACATCATGGAAGTACAGTATTTCGTTTCGTGGCGTGGTCAGGAGGAATGAGAAGTCTCTAAATTTCCATACACGATCACAGGGTCCTTAATTATTTTGTACCCCGACAAATACATGAATGGGTGGTACAGCCCAGGTGAAAGATACTTGTCCCATTTGAGTAACCAGTGTCTATTATCAGGTACTTGCTTTTTATTACCATCCTCAATACTGACTTCTGCCCCTGGTGTCTCCTATTTGGCACTAAGGAACTTGATATTGGGAGAAATTGACCATCTTTCACTTGGGCTCTACCACCCATTCAAGTGTCCAACTGTACAGTATCTTTTCCTTCATGTAATACAATGTTTCTTTTGGTGTATATAAAATGGAACCCAAGACAAATTTCACCAAAAATATACACGACTATACTCAATAATTTTTTTAAATCCGATGACAGGGTACAGACTCCCTCATCTAATACATTTTTGTGTGTGTGTGTGTGTGTGTGTGTGTGTGTGTGTGTGTGTGTGTGTGTACTTCTTGGCTTTATCGGTGTGTGTGTGTACTTGGTTTTATCGGTGTCTATATTTTATATATGTACGTGTGTGTGTACGTATGTATGTGTTTTATTTACGTGTGTGTGTGTGTGTGTGTGTGTGTGTGTGTGTGTGTGTGTGTGTTGTGTGTGTGTGTGTGTGTGTGTGTGTGTGTGTGTGTTGTGTGTGTGTGTGTGTGTGTGTGTGTGTGTGTGTGTGTGTGTGTGAACGTGTTTGCCTAATCGGTAAACACAATGCACTCCAAGATAAATTACCTACACCAATATGATCTACTCAACTAGGGCAACTTATAAATACTTTGATATACTCTAAACGTGTATATATTTTATCTCAGGTCATATTCCTTATAGAGAGAAATTGGTGCACTGTTATCAACTCATTTTCACTCTGCAAGAAGTTGACCTAATGTGCACTGTCTGTATGTATGTGTTTTAGGTGTGTGGGACATATGCGAAACTGGTTGGGTATTTATGTACTCGTTAGTGTGTGTGTGTGTGTGTGTGAGAGAGAGAGAGATACAAAGCTGGTTATATAATTGTGTGGTAGTAATTCTGTGTGTATGTGTGGTGTTATCTTTGTATAATTTTCACGAGGTTTGTATGTATGTATATATGTATGAATTTAAATAATGTATGTATGCCAATTTTCCAGATGTATGTATGTATGTATGTGAGATTGATGTCGGTGTGTGTATGTTTTAGTATATTATTATGCACTTGGATAAAGAAATGATATGATATTGAGAGAGTGAAAGTAGTGGTTGGATGTAACCTTATGTGGTTTGCCGACCAACTAACCAACCAGTTCAGAAATACTGTACCTGTTCACCCAATCACCCAACCAACCAACCAAGCAATCACTCGTCCATCTTTCTCAACCTCCAATAAGTCAACCACTCGTACATCCATCCATCAATCCTTCCATCTTACTCAACCATCCATCCATCCATCCATCTTACTCAACCAATAAGTCAGTCAGACAATCATCCAACCAACCTTAGTAGTAGTAGTAGTAGTAGTAGTAGTAGAAATGATAGGGAATATGATAGTGGTGACAGTAATCTTGGTAATAGTAATAGTAATAATATTTGTGGCTTTGCTGTTGTTATTGTTGTTGTTGTTGTTTGATACAAGTTGGATTGGTACACGAACCTAAAACTAATATCATGTTTGTCCACTGTTGTCGCCTGGGGTCACTTCAGTCACTCAGATCGTGATGGAAGGTTTGATTTTTAAGGTGAATATTAATGTGGACAAACTTTACAAACTTACAGAGCCCCAGGAAATGACAGGGCAAGATGGGGCAGGTAGAGGGGGGGAGGGAGTAGAAAGAGTTAGAGTATGATAATGGTAAGGAGAATAGAGTTGGTTGGGTACTGGGGATGGAAGACTAGGTTAGATAGGTTTTTAGAAAGGGTTAGTTATAATAGGAATGAGTTGCAAGAAATGACAAGGCAGGGAAGGGTAGGGAATGGGTCAAGTGTGGTAATGGTAGGGAAGATAGAAGAGAATGAATAATGGGCATAGTTGCTTGGGTACTGGGAAAGGAAGACTAGGTTAGATAGGTTTTAGAAAGGTTTAGTAATAATAGGAATGAGTTGCAAGAAATGACTAGGCAAGGCAAGGCAGGGAATGGGTCAAGTGTGGTAATGGTAGGGAATATAGAAGAGAATGAATGTTGGATTGAGTTGCTTGGGTACAGGGAAAGGAAGACTAGGTTAGATAGGTTCACAGGAATGTTGAATGAGGAGTGAGAGGTGTTCCTGGATTGGTTAGCAGAAGGCCGTGTGTGTGTGTGTGTGTGTGTGTGTGTGTGTGTGTGTGTGTGTTCAATCAAGGAAACAGGCAAAGAAACAAGAGAGTAAGAAGTTGTTTGACCATTGTTGTAATTTTTTGTCAATGAATAGTTAGTTGGAAAGACATTCAATTTCTCTTCACTATAGAATGTACTTTGACTTCAGTACTGGGAATAGAATCAAGCAAGCAAACAAAAAAGGAGGCAAACTGGGAATACAAGCAAGCAAAAAAAAAAAGGTAAAACTGAGAATAGAAGCAAGCAAATAATAATAAAAAAGAAAAACTGGGAATTAGAAGCAAGCAAACAAACAAATAAAAAAATGCAAAACTGGGAATAGAAGCAAGCAAACAAACAAAGGCAAAAGCAAACAAGCAAAAATTTGTCTGACCATTCCTCCCCCTTTTTTTTTTTTTTTTTTTTTTTTTTTTTTTTTTTTGCTGCTATAGCGACCCTGGATCTAGACGGGAGAAAGCTGATTCCCTGACTTAAAAAAAATATATGCTATAATAAAAAAATAAAAAAATAATAATAATAATAATAATAAGGTCCTGTTCTTGCTTGCTGTTGGGGTTTCCTTCACCTAATTAAGGAGTGGATTCTATTGTTTGTGTGTGTGTGTGTGTGTAAAACTATGCCGCGGAACAAATGCCCTAGTATTGATATCATTGTTTTCTTCATCAGGAATCTATCTGTGTAGCCTTCCAATCTGACAACCCAGACATTAATTATTATTCTCCTTAGTTAATGGGGTAATTAATTCACTTTTGTTACATTGGAGTGCCATGATTCCTCCATAAGTATGTCAGGAAACAGGACCAGATGAATAAAAATAATGGTGTTCTTATGTTGTTGCTTGGAATAGTTTGGAGGAATCAGTAGTAGCCTTCCTAAACTACCAACCAGACATTCTCCTTCTGTTGTGTTGTTGTTGTTGTTGTTGGTAAATCTGGAGTAACTGATTCCACCACACTATTCCAAGCAACAGATCACCATTATATTGATTCATTGGTTCTGTTTCCTGACATACTTTGGAGGAATCAAGGCACTCTAAATCTCCAATGTAAGTCCCCATAAATAAATACTTCTGTAGGTGAATTGGAAGGCTACTGATTCCTCCAAAACTATGCCACAAAACAGTTGCCCCCCTATATTCGTAACACTTAATTACCTCATTTCTCTTTTTATAAACCATTCTGTAGTTAGGAGGAATCGGTTGTCCTACAGTTTATTAAAGAGATTATAATGATTTTTGTATATTTATTTATTTATATACATATTTATTTGTTATTATTATTACTGCATTATTGATATTATTACTGTATTATTATTATTATCAGTACACACACACACACACACACACACACACACACACACACACACACATACACACAACCACCCACTTAAGCAGGCATGAGTGAAGGTGGGTTACGTACGACCTGTGGTGTGTTAAATTTATCTTGACCCAACGAATGTATGTCATGATGCAGGTTGTATAATATTAACTCACTCAACAAGGTGTATGAGTAATAGTGAAGGGTGTGTACAGGTGCTGACAAAAGTAAAGTGTTGGCTCTCTGTCTGTCTGTCTGTCTGTCTGTCTCTCTGCCCCTTGTGTGTGTGTGTGTTCTTACGTATTTGTATCTTTACGTGATTGAGTCAAGCTGGTAATGTTCCGTAGTTTAAAACCCGATTATCATAATTTTCTTTAAAGTTATGTATGTTTTTGACACACACCACTTATAGTATTTTGTTCCATTCGTCTATTACTCTATTTGGAAAGCTATATTTCTGTACATCTCTGTCTCCTTTTAATTAATTTCTTACTGTGTCCTCTCATTGTAGGTATTCCTTGTTGACACAATTTTCTATATCTATCTTTTCTTTTTCTGTGACACATTTTAAAACCATAATCATATCTCCTCCCTTTCGTCTTTCTTCCAGTTTAGGTAACTTTAGTTTTTCTAGTCTTTCTTCATAGCTTAGTTCTCTTAGACTTGGTAGCCATCTTGTTGTTGCTCTGTACTTTTTCTAATTTAGTGATATGTTTCATTAAATGTGGGTTCCATACTACTGCAGCATATTCCAAGGTAGGCCTTATAAAGGATGTGATTATTTTCTTGACCATTTCTTCGTCTATATAAGTGAAGGCCACTCATATTTGCTAACAATGCATTCATGTGTCTCACTTTTTCATTTCTATGATCATCTGGTGTCAATTTCTTTTTTGTTGTTACCACTAAACCTCTTTCTTTCTCTGCTTCATTTAATGTTTTATTTCCAAGATTGTATTGCCAATTTGGTCTTCTCTAACTTCTTCCAAACTTAATAACATGACATTTATCTGCATAAAACTCCATCTGCCATTTATTACTCCAGTCTACCATTTTGTCCAAATGTTCTTGTAACTTTTACAGCAGTCTTCATTTTTAATTGTTGTTTGTACCTTTACATCATCAACAAACATATTCATATAAGTGTCATCTGTAACATTTACTTCTTTATCATTTATATAAATTAAGAACATTATTGGTGCCAATACTGAGCCTTGAGGAACTCCACTTGTCACCTTCAGCCATGGAGAATAGTTCCCTCTTAGTACTATGTGTGTGTGTACAGTTAGAGACAAAAGTGTGCTCTCTCTCTCTCTCTCGTGCGTGTACAGGTGTAGACAAAAGTATTGGCTCTCTCTCTGTCTTTACCTCTTTTTTTTGTGTGTGTACAAGTATTGACAAAAGTGTGGTCTCTCTCTCTCTCGTGTGTGTACAGGGTGTAAACAAAAGTGTTGGCTCTCTCTGTCTCTTTCCTGTGTGTGTGTGTGTGTGTGTACAGGTGTTGGCAAAAGTGTTGGCTCTTTGTCTCTGCTCCCCGTGTGTGTGTGTGTGTGTGTGTGTGTGTGTATGTCACTGGCAAAAGTCACATCCTCAGAATAGAAAAACAGAAAAGACTAAGATAGAGTTGAAAATTGAAACAAAATGAAAAAAATGATAGTGGGTGACATTGTGTTGGTGAGAATGAAGGTAACAATACTGCAATGAACTTTAGTTAGTAAGGTATAATATAATAAGGTTGAGTATGCCTCCTTCCTTTTGACATATGTTGGTAACCACTGCAATGAACTTTAGTTAGTAAGGTATAATATAATAAGGTTGAGTATGCCTCCTTCCTTTTGCCACATCATATGGCCCACATGTTGTTGTTGTTGTCCTCGACATTCACTTGCTGTAGTAGTATATAGGCTGACTAACAATTGCCACACCCTTCCCTGGTAACGGAAGAGACCTTAACCTATAATGTCCATGTGTTCTTTTCTCTTAATAATAATAATAATAATAAAAATAATAATAATAATAATACTTTGTAGTTGTATAGTAGTAGTAGTAATATAGATGTGTGTGTGTGTGTGTGTGTGTGTATTTGTTTGTTTGCGTTTGTATTTGTTTGTTTGCGTTTGTATTTGTTTGTTTGTGTGTGTGTGTGTGTGTGTTTGTTTGTTTGTGTGTGTGTATTTGTTTGTTTGTGTGTGTGTGTGTATTTGTTTGTTTGTGTGTGTGTATTTTTTTTTTTTTTTTTTGTAATACTGCCTTTTTTTTTAGGTTTAAGCATAAAAATAAAAGTAGTATAGACAACCAGACTTTAGTACACATTAATAAATACCTTCCACAAATTATAATGTAAACAATACTCGTGTTTATTAGAGGAGTCAAACAATAACATGTACAGCCTCAGGAATTAGTATACACCACTGTGATATCAAGGCTTCATAACAACTAGAAAACTTACTACATTAATATCCATAACAACACAAACCTTTTCTAGTAATGTTATTTGGGTAATACTTGAATCAGTCAGCAGAACAATACCTACAGTGTGTGCAGAATACAGACCCATTTTAATTAACCCATGTTCTGTGTATGAATTCCTGAGGCCGACTGTACATGTATATATTCAATGTATGTGGTGCGTTTATTGAATATCAGAGTAAACCAGTCGACGGTGTTGGGGAGACAAACAGACATACCAAATGGATTATATTGGTATTATATAGTGAAATAATTGTTGTCCTCACTATAGCATCATCATTATTATTATTATTATTATTGTTATTATTATTATTATATTAAGCAGTTGGTACACTATCTATGGTTTGTTGTGTCTCTGTGGTTAAGGGCAGAGTATACTTTTGGTACATTGGAGTGTCTTGATTCCTCCAAAGTATATATGCCAGGAAACAGCAGGACCAGAAGAGCAAAAATAATGGTGTTCTGTTGCTTGGAATAGTGTGGAGTATTCAGTTGCTCCAGAATTATCAACACAAAACTAACTTCCTTCTTGAGTCGTCTGTTTCCTGACATAGTTTTTGGAGGAGTCATAGACCTTACATTTAATTCACCAACTAAAGAATCTCCCCTTAATACAAAAGACAAAGTTGTGATATGGGCACAGTGGATATTATTTACCCTCAGCTAAAGAAAAACACATTATTGTTGACATCTTGAGAAACATTGACCTACTGTAAGCATGCCTATATCCACAAACACTAAAATATTATCACATAAACACTAAAATATTATCTGGTGTGACATTTCCTTGTAGGTGGCCTGCCTCTCTAATACTGGTTAAACGAGAGATAAAAAAGGTAGAGTTTACATACAGTGACCTCTCATATATGGAAAAAGAGGTAATTTCTCTGGAAGTACTGCAATGAATGGTCTACCAAGTGACTCTGTGATTGCAAAACAACAAACCTAATAATATAACTGTATTGCAGTTACGTAGTCTTACATTTCCTATATGTTGTAAACCCATGAAAACAGCAGTGTGTGTGTACGAGTTCTTGTGGCCTATATATAGTACGTCCCTAATAAGCAGCACATTTTCATCTTCACATCAAGTTCACATTTCTATCTTCACTTCCATGCATCGTTCAGTTCAGAATTCTCAAGTATCACGTTATAATCACTTTAAGGACCTTGTAATCGTGTATGGATATTGGAGGCTTCTTATTCCACCTGACCGTGCCACGAAACAAGCTCCTTCCATATAGGTAGTGTTTCGTGGCAATATTTGAAGGACTCACTCATCTCCATTTTCTGACTACATCACAGGGTCCCGTAACCAGTCATCCTTATGTACTGTTTAATTTTCTCACTCATGATTTTTACTAACTTCATGTAACGTATCTTTTTGTATAGTTTTTATGATATGGCTATTTCTTTTCTAACTGTTATGCACCGTTCATGTTTTCATTTATATGTTACTGTATTCCGTTAGTAAATAATCACAATCATCATGTTTCTTGACTAGACATGTGCCTCGTTGTCGTCACTTAAGTTTTCTACAATGATTGAAAGTTGCCAGCCATTTAAGGAATCACTCGAACTTGATGTGATACTGTTTGTGTTCACCATGTTTGGCATTCACCCAACCTATGTCCGAATACACTTTCTCTCAGCTGGTCAGGTCAGTTTGTCATTAGTTTTTCGTCTTATGGGCTTCATTTCACCTTCCTTATTATATTTTCCTCCTCACTCGAGTTCATGTATAGAGTTTCAATCAAAAGTCCTGTTTCTGGTGAACTGAACGTGAGTGTACGTTTTGTTTTATCACCTCATCAGCAATGTTTCCAACGAAAGAGGACCCGAGGTCAGTACACAGTTGCCAGAATTATTGATGTGTTAAAATGAGGACATAACAAAGGGTCCAAGCTGCTCACGGCCCTGAACATAGAAGGGCCGTCCCCAGAGTGCAGGAGAAGAGGGAGGGATGCTGACTCTTGGATATAACAAGTCCTCCTCTTTCACTATCACCAGGTCCTCTACATCTTGGTCCAGTCTTCGGGTGGTCGTGTAGGAGGGGTACGAGGTCCTCCCACCCCTCCCTGGGTTCTGTAGGGACCTGGCACGTGTGTATGGAGCCCACGGTGGAGGCTTCTCTCTGCTGTATGTGGTTCTCTCTCTTGAGCTGAGGTGTTGTGTCCTCTCTCTGTTATGTGGAGTCCTCTCTGTCGTGTGGGAAGTCTGCTCTCTGGTGTGGAAATTGGTTAGGGTTCTATCTCTTGTATACGGGGTCCATAGGATTCCTTCTCTTGTACCTGGAACATCATCTCTGGAGTGTGGGATATCATCATCTCTTGTGTGTGAAGTCCCCTCGTTTGCCTCTGGGGACTTTTCTTGTGTGCTAAGACTGTCTGTGTTTGTGTTCCTCACGTTGTATACCTGGTGCCCCGTGAATCCCACCAGAGGGAGACGTGCAAAGTTCTTTCCTCCACTTGGGTACCTGGCCTCTCTCTTGAACTGCGACGTGTGAGGACTTCTCTCCGGAGGTACTCGGGTATCAGTGCCTCGTGTCTCCTGTGGCTTACGTCCTGGTGGTGCCTGTGAAACCTCCTTAGCTAGACTTGTTTGTTGTGTTGGTGAAATTTCTCTTCCTGTGTTAAGTACTTGGTCTGGTAAGCTAGGTTTGAACTCTGGAACCAATGAGTCACTAAATTGAGTCTCGTTTTCTCTTGTTGTTAATTCGTCTATGGTACCTGATGATGTTTTTTCAATATTCGCCAGTCCTTTATTGTTTCCCTCGGTATTTGAAATATTAACATTGTCATCACTGGGATTGTCTGAAGGGTTATGAAAGACAGACCGAGGACCATCTTGATTAATGACATCCTCGGCAATAGAAGAATCGGACAACCTCCTTCCATCACCCTGAATTTCACTGTATTCATGATTTAGTGAAGGATTGACATTGTGTGGTGGAGTCTGTTGTGTAGCTGTTTGTGGGATATCTTTAATGTTGGGGACTCTATTTCCTTCACGCCTTGGAGGTAATATCTCAGAGATGGTGCCTTCCTCATTGTCTCGTTGCGTTGCTGTATCTGAAGTGTTGTTGTCAGTTTGGAACTCGGTGTCTAAAACAATGCCTACGTTGTCTTTTCGTGGGAGTGGCTTGTCAAGAGGAAGGTCCACTTGAGGTTCACTGGTAGTTTGTTCTCTGGGTAGTGTTGGTGGGAAGTACACAGGCTGTTTGGGTTTAGTGACTCTACTTTTTCCCCGTTGACTAAGTTGGTACCGTGCCAAATCCTCCAACGGCACCCGAACTGTTAGCTGTTGGCCGTTACCCACTATTGTACCCAGTTCCACCTGCAGGGACGGTATAAATCTGCTGCCGCCTGTGTACCCTAATCCACCTGGGGAAGTACTGGGCTGAGTTCTTCCTCCTGAACCATAACCCGAACCTGAAACACCCGGGCGAGTTCTTCCTCCTGACCCATAACCTGAACCTGAAGTACTGGGCCGAGTTGTTCTTCCTGACCCGTAGCCTGAGCCAGGGGAAGTGTTTATTGGTGGTGTTGGCCCATCAGACACACCACCTCCAAGTTCCTGTCCATTATTTCCTTCCCTTGGTGGTGTGTGGATGTTTACAGACGGTGGCACATTAACTCTTCCTGAACCATAGCCTGATCCTGGGGAAATACTTGGAGGAGGTTCCCTATTAGACACAATAATACCATCTACTTCCTCACTGTCATCTATTTTCCCTGGTGGTAGTGTCTGGAAGCGACCTTTTACCATGGTGGTGGTGGTGGTGGTGGTGGTGGTGTGGGTTGGTTCAGGTGCGACCGGTATATATGAATATTCTTTGTTGGGTGGTGTGATTTGTGTATCAATATGATACACTATGTCCTTAGGTGGTGGGATGTACCCGTCAATACCTTCTTCAGTGTTAATGCTGTGTTGTGGAGGCTTCTTGAACAATTGGTCTGTTGGACTTGGTGTCAGGGGTACTTGGGTAGGGGTGCTATACAGAGTTACAAGGTGAGGTGACCCCGTGTGTAGGTTACTTGTGAGTGGAACCTCTGTACTGGCAGGTAGAGTGTTCAGTAATAATGATTGAGGGGAGCTGGAAGGTGGGAGTGGGAGGTAACCAGATTCTGTACCTTCTTCAGTGTTGGAAGATTGAGAAGAGGGTCGAGTGATCCGTCTCTGGGAATATCCTGGTGGTGGGGTGGTGGGACGTCGTCGAAAGTAGGCAGGCGGGGGGGTGATTATCTTCCTATTCCCTGAAGGAGTCGTGCTCAAGGAAGGCACTGCAGAAGTTGGTGTAGTCACAGGTGGTCGTGATGCCACATTTTCACCACCAGCATCATCATCATAATCATAGTAATAGTAATAATAGTCATCATAATAGTACTCCTCATCATTGCCGGATTGTGAGACACTCTTGGGTGGTTGTTGTCGTGAGGGAGTGGAGAAGCGTATATCATGACTCTGGAGCCTGTACTTGGCCTGACCACCTCTAGTTCTCTCGGGTAGTACAGTGGCTGGTGGGGATGATGGGTAAGGTGGTACTAACCGTTGTATATAAAGTGGCACAGGCTGTTGTTGTGGTGCTCGGACTTGACCACCAGGGGAGGGGCCAACTGGTCTGGCCTCTTGTGATGGTGGGCGAGATTGGATGGAAGGAAGGTAGCCTGAAGTTGATGGTTGTTGGTTAGGAGTGGAAGGAAGGTAACCTGAAGGTGATGGTTGTGGGTTAGGAGTGGAAGGAAGGTAACCTGAAGGGGGTGTATGGTTGATTGGTGTAGAGGGAAGGTAACCTGAAGTTGATGGTTGTTGGTTAGGAGTGGAAGGAAGGTAACCTGAAGGGGGTGTTTGGTTGATTGGTGTAGAGGGAAGGTAGCCAGAGTTAGGTGGTTGTTTGGCAGGGTTGGTGGGAAGGTATCCTGAAGTTGGTGGTGGTTGTTGTTGTGGTGGGCTGGAGGGAAGATAGCCTGTAGATGAGGGTTGATTGCCTGGTGTGGATGGAAGGTAGCCGTTATTGGAGGTTTGTGGTGTGTGAGTTGGGGTTAGATAACGTTGTGGGATCCTTTGTTGTGGAATACTTTGATCAGGTCTTTCCTCCTCTCCTTCCACGGTAGATGAGTAAGATGGCTCTGGGGAACCACCACTCCTGGCATCACTCCCAGTGCGGATGTTGTGTTGTGGGAAGACTGAGAAATGGGGTGGAGGAATAGGAGTTGTGATTCGCCTGGAAGGAGGAGCTACTGTACTGGTATAAATATCTTGGGGTGTATTAATGCCACTAGATGATTGCTGCAGAAATTCGCTTGTTTGTTGGACTGATAGGTTTGGGTCAGTCTGGTCTTGTGAAGAAGTGAATGGATTGTTTTCAAAATGTTGGTTCTGTATAGGTCTTGTAGGATCTCTGGGGACATTTTGGGATGGTTGAGAGTTAACATTTGGGTTTCTGAGTGGTGCTTCTTCTGTAACCTGACTCACAACTGTACCTTTGCTTCTTACAACTGGACCTGTTATTGATGGTCTTGGAGAAATAACACCTTCATCTTTGTCTTGTATATCCTTTACCTGAATCTCCTCGTCTCTAACCTGTCCTGGTACTCCTTCACCACGTGTGTTTATACCACCGAGATTCTTCAGTGGTACCCGTGTATTTGGGACCACTGGATCACTTGATACATTGGGTTCTTTTGGACGTGGGAGAGAAATGGACCCCAGGGAGGAAGACCATGGGTTCTGCAGAGTCTGTGTTTGTCCCTGGATTGCCAAAGTGCTTAAACCAACTTCCTTTACACCAGGCCTCTTTGTGAGTGAAACACGGGTTGGATATATGGACGACTGTGGCCTTGGTGTTCTTGGTGGTGGTGGTGGTAACTGTGGTCTTCTTCTCTGATTGTTATTCTCTAATAGTAATGTTTGGCCCTGGATTGCCAAAGTGCTCGGTTCATCCCTAAAATCTGACTTCTTGCCCCGTGAACCACGAGTTGTAGAAGTTATAAGTCTTGGAGGAGGAGGTGGTGGTGGTAGTTGTGGGAATGGTAGTTGTGGTGGTGATGGTGGTAGTTGTCCCTCCTTCTGACCACCATCTCCCGCAGCCTGTGATCTCAACTCGTCAACAAAGATGACCACATTGGGAGGGTCTGTGCGTGTGCGTATCTTTTTGAGGGCATTGAGCACCACAGGAGGAAGTTGTTGGTCAGCATTTGCCTCTGCTTCGCGATACCCGTGATCGAGTACAACCACACCACTCTCCACCTCGTTCAAGTGTGCATCGGTGTGTGTCTGGGCATGAGCACCTTGTTGAGGAGGAAGATTAGGGGGCTGAGTTGTGGCTCGTCTGTGTATTGCTGGTGTGCTGGTTATGGAGAAGGTTGGAGGCCAGAAAGGTTGGGCAGGAATAAGACCTCTCTCCCCTGGGTTGGTGATGACTACCTGAGCAATGGGTACCCGACTCAGGTGTTGACCAACCACACTCACACTCACACCTGTAATGCAAACACTAATGTAATGATAAAATAAATACAAGCCACGTTATACACACACAGTTATACAATATTTAAATGAAAATAATCTGCTGAAAGTTTTATGTATGTACGTGTGTGTGTACATGTATGTGTGTATGTATATGAGAGTGTTGGGATGCTGTGGGTGGTAGGTATTACGTTATGACTCCCCGGTGTGGTACATAATGACATCAGCCTTGTGTGTGTGTGTGTGTGTGTTGCTCCCAGGGAAGATTGCGTGTGTGACGTCACCTTCTCACCGTCTTGTGTGTAATCAGATCCTTGTGTAACTCTTGAGATATTGCCGTTGGTATCCCGAATGACTGGAAATACTGAGTGCATGTGTAACTCTTCAACCACTGTAACATGTTTCTCTAACCATAATAAGACCAGTTTTCATGTCTGAGGAAAGTAAAGTTTTAGGGTCGTAACACCAAACAGCTTTTCATTGAAGGGAGATTCTTTTGTTTGCTGTGTTTTGGAAGGTCTCTGATTCCTCCAAACTATTCCCTCCCAAACCTCTAAACAAACTCTCATAATGGTACTAATAGGGGATCTGTTTGGAGTAATCACAGACCTTCCTATTCACCAACAACAAGAGAATCTCCCTTTAATTGTGTAGTGTGTGTTTGCAAGTCACTATACACACTATTATTATTTTTTGAGGTGTGAACTCTGCACCACAAAGGATGATGATGATGATGATATTATTGTCACCTCAGATATTCCATCACTGAATCATTAAACCGTGTACAATGAGTTAGTTGGAAAGTTATTATGGTTTGTGGTTTGATTAACGACTATCGACTTGAACAGGGTCAGTAGGTTTTGTGTTGTGTGTGTGTGTGTGAGAGAGAGAGAGGGAGAGAGAGAGAGAAAAAAAAAAGAGGTTATCCATATTTAATTCTACACAAGAAACACTTCATTATAATTATATTTAGATGAATTTTAACTAGCAAGTCCCCTCGAAACACACAATGACAGCAAACACAAAACAATGCATCACAGAAAACTTGACATGCAATTGAACTTACACAATAGGATGGTGAGGAACATGGCTTGCTTGATGTGGTGGTGGTTGTTGTTAATGATGTTGATGTTTCTGTGTATAGGGTGAAGGGAGACGAGGGATGCTGCACAGATGATGGTGATGGTGAGGTGGAGTTGGTTGCTATTGTTCTCTCTCTTTCACACAGACAATTCACTCCTTATCTCACCTCACCTTGACACACACACACACACACACACACACACACACACACACACACACACACACACACACACACACACTGCTTACTTCACCTCACCTCACACTCACGCCTCTTATGCCTTACCACACACACACTCACACACTCTTTCTTTCATTCAGTATTGCTGTGGCTTCTTCCTTTTGTTGTTGTTCTTGTTGTTGTTTTCAGTAGGTTATTGTGTTGTTTCTCTCAGTGTAACTATATATATTTATATCTCTCGTTTCAAAAGAAGTGTACCTCAGTGTTTCTTTTCTTTTTTTTCCACTAATAAGGGTACATGATTATTTTGTTTGCATCACTTCCTAAACACAACACAAATCATAATATTTCCTGTTTACGTATTAAAACCGGACACCAATCTTTGTTTTGTATTGACTTAAGGACCCTGTGATCGTGTATGAGACATTTGGTGGCTTCTCTGATTCCTCCTGACTATGCCACGAAACAAACAAGCTCCTTTGATATAGGTGTTGGTGGTGGTGGTGGTGTTTCGTAGCACTGTTTGAAGGACTCTATAATAACCTCTAATTTTCTGACTACATCATGTGGGTCCATAATTAACGAGACGTATATACTGTACATCATTTAATCATTGACTCTTATAGTTTTTCATTATTTATTTTTTTATAGTTTTTCATTATTTATTTTTTTATAGTTTTTCATTATTTATTTTTATATTGTTTACATTTCGCGGTGCATTAGTGTTTTGTTTACCATCGTCACTACGGAAGGGTTTGTTTACATATTTCTGTGTTATCAACGGAGCATCACTTTCCTTTTTTTTTCTTCTTTTCGTTTCACATTTTCAGTACAGTAGTTTTATTTTTTATATTTCTGACGTACTTCATTTATATTTACACACACACACATATATTAACATTACATTACTGTATTTTTTCCAACATTGCATATTATTTATTTTATTATTTTTCACATTCAAGGGACGTAAATTTTTCTGAAGGTTTTTAATGGTTCATCATCGTGGTATTTCAGTTTTATTTATTTTTATTTTATTTTTTTTTATTTTTTATATATATTTTCAAATGGTAATGGAGATGTTATTATTATTATTATATATATATATATTTTTTTTATCTCACTGACGACACAAACCTTACTATATTATTTACAGTATTTGACCGAACATACACCACCGTTACAGCACTTACCTTATTACTTATTTCTTAGTGAAGGGAATACAGACACGTTTTTGTATCCACGAACACACACACACAGACACAAAAAGTATCTACATCACACGGTAAGGAGTTTGATGAGTAGTTACCTTTTTGTTTCTCTCGTGTGTGTGTGTGTGTATTATTGGAATTATACAGTACAACACACTAGTTTGTATATTCAATTACAGTATATACTACCACTGAATCAATAATATCACTGCTGTATTAAAATAAAAAAAAGGTGTTTCCAGTTGTATTTATATGTATATGTTTCCAGGTATGATTATTAAATGTTGTGTTATGTTAGAAGTATATTATTACACTCATTTAAAAAGTATATCATAATAATACACTCATTTTAAAAGTATATCATTATAATACACTCATTTTAAAAGTATATCATTATAATACACTCCTATTCACTGGTGTGTGTGTGTGTGTGTGTGTGTGTGTGTGTGTGTGTGTGTGTGTGTGTGTGTGTGTGTGTGTGTGTGTTTATAGTTTGCGACGAGCAGGAATAACTAACTTTAACTACCTAACTCGTGAAACTTAGGCAACTTCACCCCCACTTATGTATGTCACTGCCGAGGGGGAAACACAAAACACACCAGGAGTAGAAGTAGTAGTAGTAGTAGATGTTGTTGTTGTTGTAGTAGTTGTTGTCGTTGTTGTAGTAGTTGTTGTTTTTGTAGTTGTTGTTGTCGTAGGAGTTCTTATTGTCGTTGTCGTTGTAATAGGAGTTCTTGTAGTAGTAGTAGTAGTTGTTGTTGTTGTCGTTGTTGTAGTAGTAGTTGTCGTCGTTGTTTTGTTGTTGTGAAGGCCAGAGTGAATGAATGAAGTGATGGGGGTGGTGGGGATGGATGGGGTGGTCAGTCACTAATACACAGCATGATTACCATAATATTTTGTTTTTTTGTCACTCTCTGGTTACTGTGTACTTACCGACCTCATCCACCCACAGAAGAAGATTATTATTTTTTGTTTATTTTACCTCTCTCTCTCTCTCTCTCTGGTAAGGCTCTGGAGTAGATTATTATTATTATTATTATTATTATTATTATTATTATTATTATTTTCACTCTCTCTGGTAAGGTTCATTAATGTTCACTGTCTTGTTTAGGTTCTAGTAGTTATAATTATTCACTCTGGTAAGGTACTTCAGGGAGTTATTAATGATCACTCTCTTGTTTATGTAGTTGTAGTAATATTTTTTCACTTTGTTTAGGTACCGATAGTTATAATTTTCCACCCTCTTGTGTTCTGGGAGGTCATTTATTTGTATTCACTCTTTTGATTAGGTAGTGGTCGTAATAATATTCACTCGAGTAAGATTCTGGTGGTCGTAATAATTTTCACTCGAGTAAGATTCTGGTGGTCGTAATAATTTTCACTCGAGTAAGATTCTGGGGGTCGTAATAATTTTCATTCGAGTAAGATTCTGGTGGTCGTAATAATTTTCACTCGAGTAAGATTCTGGTGGTCGTAATAATTTTCACTCGAGTAAGATTCTGGTGGTCGTAATAATATTCACTCGAGTAAGATTCTGGTGGTCGTAATAATTTTCACTCGAGTAAGATTCTGGTGGTCGTAATAATATTCACTCGAGTAAGATTCTTGTAGTCATTAATATTCACTCTCTTGTTTAGGTGGTCGTAATAATAATAACAATAATTCTCCACTCTATGGTTGGGTTACATTATGTTGTATGGGGTCGACCTCCTCCTTCCTCTCCTCGTACATTCACTCTTCGTCAATACTGTGGTGGTGGTTGTTGTTGATTATCCTTCACTCACTCGTTATGCACTCACACACTCTTGTCAACAGTGTGGTTATTCATTAATCCTTCTCGTTATACCGTCTATCTGTGGATGTGAAAGTTGTGATAGCTATTATTTTTTTTATATATATATATATATATATTTGAAGAAGGTGTGGAGGAATTGCATGAAGAGAGCTGTTTAATTAAGGGACCCCGTGATGTAGTCAGAAAATTGGAGGTTAGTGAGTCCTTCAAATATTGCCACGAAACACCCAACTCTATTGAAGGAGCTTGTTTCGTGGCATAGTCAGGAGGAATCAGAAGCTATAGCAAGTCTCATACACGATCACAGGGTCCTTAATTAAGAGGGTAGTACAGTGTTGGTAGTGGTAAATCTGGAGCTACTGATTCCTTCCAATTCCAAGCAACAACAACAACAGACCACTATTAATTTTTTTGTCAGTTAATTTGGTCATGTTTCCTGGCATATACTTTGGAGGAATAAAGGAGCTCTAATGTACCAAAAGTGTTTTATTACTCCCTTAATTAATGTCCTCACCTACTGTATATATTTATTGAATTATACAGTGAAGGAGGTAAATTATTATTCTGGGGTGTAATTTTAATATGTGTATAAAAAATTCGTTTCATATGTAATTTTATGATAGAGAAAATGCAACGATTCCCTTCTCTATATTGATGATCATAGGTACCACATTTAATTAAGGGACCCTGTGATGTAGTCAGAAAATTGGAGATAAATGAGTCCTTCAATTATTGCCATGAAACACAAACTATTATGAAAAAAAAAAAAGAGCTTGTTTCGTGGCATGGTCAGGTGGAATCAAGAAGCCTCCAATTTTTTTTTTATACACGATCACAGGGTCCTAAATTAAGGGGAGATTCTCTTGTTGGCAAATGAGGGAGTACTTTTTTTCATACATACATACATACATACATACATTCATGCTAATAATAATAATAATGTGTGTGTGTGTGTGTGTGTGTGAAAGAGGAGATAGAGAAGGCAGGGTGGTGGGAAAGTAAGCTGACAACAACCACACTGACCACAGTACAATATGAGGGTGTCTACTTTACCTTCCACTCCTCTCTATCTCACTCACACACACCCTCTCTCCCTCACACACACACACGCACGCAAGGACACACACACACACACATATACCACTCCTCTCTTTCTCACTCACACCCTCTCTCCCTCACTCACACACGCACGCAAGGACACACACACACACACACACACACACATTCTCTCTCTCTCTCTCTCTCTCTCTCTCTCTCTCTCTCTCTCTCCTCTCTCTCTCTCTCTCTCTCTCTCTCTCTCTCTCTCTCTCTCTGTGTGTGTGTGTGTGTGTGTGTCTGTCTGTCTGTCTGTCTGTCTGTCTGTCTGTCTGTCTGTCTGTCTGTCTGTCTGTCTGTCTGTCTGTCTGTCTGTCTGTCTGTCTGTCTGTCTGTCTGTGTCTGTGTATATATATATCGGTCACATTCATAATATTATACACTCGTCATCACCACCACATTCTGGGGAAATATGCCTGGCAGGAGACTGTCACACACACACACACACACACACACACACACACACACACACACACATCAAGCCTGTGTGTGTGTGTCGAAGCGTGCATGGAAGCTTTCTTGAGGAGTGAAACTGAAGTGAAATATTGAACGTCATGAGAGAGAGAGAGAGAGAGAGAGAGAGAGAGAGAGAGAGAGAGAGAGAGAGAGAGAGAGAGAGAGAGAGAGAGAGGCGTAAGTGTTAATAATGGAGAGAGAGAGAGAGAGAGAGAGAGAGAGAGAGAGAGAGAGGTGTTAGTAATAGAACCCTTTGCAAGTTAATTAGCCACACAATAATAATTATAATAATGAAGTGTTACCTTGCCATAATTACTGTATATACTCCAGTATTCGAACCTGGCCAAAATGTACCCACTCCTTCATTTAATTGGAAGGCTACTGATTCCTTCAAAATATGCCAGGAAACAGGACCAGATGAACAAAAATAATGGTGTCCTGTTGCTTGGAATAGTTTGGAGGAATCAGTTGCTCCAGATTTACCAGCAATAATGTACTAGATCCATTAAATGTTTTTTTTAGCAGTTTAATTAAGGTGAGATTCTCTTGTTGGTGAATTGGAAGGCTACTGATTCCTCCTAACTATACCAGAAAACAGACGCCCTTAGTGGTATTAATAGGGAAATTGTTTCATGGCATAATGTGGAGGAATCAGAGACCTTCCAATTCACCAACAAAAAACACACACACACACACACAACACAACACAACACAACACAACACAACACAACACCACACCACACCACACCACACCACACCCACCACCACACCACAACACAACACACACACACACACACACACACACACACACACACACGACACACACACACACACACACATTCATATTGTCTTTTTCGATAAATATAATGCAATCCAGAATAAAGAGAATAGACTATCAATATAAGCCACAGAGACTTTACTACACCATGTTTACAAACTCTCATTTTACACTGGGACTATGGATGTGAAATAGTGTGTGTGTGTAATGCATGTATGTACTGTAAATACTTATTGTACACTATATTATACACCCATAATACCAGTATACTGTACAAATGAGGGCTTTCTGTACACAGTTTCATTACACACACTAGTTACATTTCACACATAAAATCCCAGTGTAAAATGAGAGGTCACTGTTTAGTTTCTGTTTTAGTACATACACCCTGTTT
>JAWQEG010008305.1:0-11825 GCA_033782935.1 Petrolisthes cinctipes | reverse complement strand
AATATGCATCGCTATATGTAGCTTATATTTATTTCTATATTAAAAAAAGGTGATGACCTCCGGGTGTGTGCCAATCTGCAGTGATGGTGATCAACCAGGGTTACTTTCATCATACAGCTTTGAAGGAACATGTGAAAAAGAGGCTTCATAAAGTAAGAAACACTGCTTGGATTCAACTACACTCTACAGCATGACCCAGGATAAAGTATTGTATTGTTCACTATTAATTCGAAGATATCTAAATTTGAGTAGGGCTATAAATTATAGTTTTTCATTTACTTTTGCATAATCTAACCATGCAATGCTATTCTCTATTAGTATTTAGCCTACACCACAAGTGGATCCCTTGATATATACATAAATATCATACAGGGTGTCTCCCCAATGTTTAATTTTTTTTTTTTTTTTTTTTTTTTTTAATGAAGAAGCATACAACAGTTAGAACTGTTTAGTGAAATCCATCATAGGTTTTCAGGATTTGATGTTTCCACAGGGGATATTCTGGACAAACACAGATCCTCTCTTCTAGTTTGTAACTTCTCATGTTCTTGTTTTTTTTACCACCTTTGGGATGCGATATCTTGACACACCAGGAGTCGTGCCTGAGTTACTGCATCCTACTGCATAACAGTAACTTGGCATCTTGAAATTTCTCTTAAACGGAAGTCAAAACTCACGCCAACAATGATTCAACCTGCTGGATTTACCCGCGACCAAGGATAAAAGACTATAAAGGATAGTCCAGTGAAACGTCATAGTGACGACGTCGTAAATATCCGTGACGTCACGGGAGGCTCTGTGGCTAGCTGGTGCCCAAACCTTGCCCTTCTCACTAGTTAAAATATGAGGCATAAAGATTATATCAGCTGATATTAATCGAAATAATGAGTTTGTTGGTAGCTACACCTTGGTAGGTTAAAAAGATAAGAAGCATACTGATATAACGGCAATTGTACAACTCGACATCAGTTGTTGAAATAGAATAATGGACTATAAAACTGGAAGCCTTCCATGACCAAAATTGATATCAAATCGCGTTCGCATCTCTAAGCCCATATTTGTACAATAATTACTAATCTTTGGTGTCTTTATATTCCACACAGTTTAAATTGATCATTATAATTTAAAGTAAATGTGTTTGTAGTGTGTTGTCATCAATAGATATCCAGTGAAGCCAGGAGATCTCTACCACTGCCCACTGGTGCGTCGTATACTCACCAGAAGTAGGCCTACAGTACTACTTGGCATTGATAATAAGGTCATGATTTAGACTGATAATAGGTTTTACGTGTTTAATTCTTGATAGATGATTAACTAGCCTACTAATCATATGGATATAAAGCAGCATTTTTATAAATCATGACCTAGCTGACCTAATGAGATCATTAGTCGATCATCCTTGGTAGTAGCCTACAGTTTTTTAACCTTGGTTACGAAGTATTTATATTGACTAGTGCTAGGTTATATTCATATATCTATCACTCGAAATATTATATAATAACCTATTACTTGGATGTAAAGGTAATTTATATTGATAATTCTACAGGAGAGCTCCATCTGGATTTTTTCAATGTTATAAAAAGGATTTCTATACCTATTTAGTATTTCCAACTGCCCCATTTCTAAAATATGTCCCTTTCAACCCCTCCAACAGGAGATCTGAAAAATGCCCTGAATAGATCCGAAGAATGCCCCAGTTAGGTCCGAAAATACCCTGATTAAGTTAGAAAAATGCATCAGTTAGGTAAGAAAAATGCTCGGTATTTATTGAAAGAATTACCGCTTTGTAGCAGTGTTGCCAGATCCGGCTAGGTCCCAGTATTTTGCCCCAGTCATTTCCTGTACTTTACCACGGTTATTTCCCAGTAGTCTGCCCAGGTTAAGTCCCGGTAGTTTGATGCGGTCTAGGTTAGGTTAGGTAAGGTCAGACTAATTTCAAAATGCCCCATTTGATATTTACCAAATGCCCCATTCAAGGTCACTTATATATTGCTTACACCTACAATGATTTTAAAAAGTAGAAAAATAATGAATCGGAATATGAATACAAAATACTGTATGCTGAATGTAATTATATATTTATTATCATATACTTTGCGAAATGAAATGTGTACCAAAAATAAAGGATATAAGGGCGACCATTACGAGTCATTAACACAGCCACTCAGTAATTGATAGCATCCCTCACTTGACGTCCCAGGAAATAGGTAAACCAAGAGAAGGAGGGGAGCAGCATGGAGGGGGAGATAGATAGGGAGGGGGGGCAGCATGGGGAGGGAGGTAGATGGGGAGGGAGGTAGATAGGGAGGGAAGGAGACGGGAGGGGGGGAGGAAGACGGGAGGGGGGAGGAAGACGGGAGGGGGAAGGAAACGGGAAGGGGGAGGAGGAAGACGGGAGAGGGGGAAGGAAACGGGAAAGGGGGGAGGTCGATGGGGGGCATGGAGGTAAGAGGGGTATAGGGAATGGAGATACAACACCTGTCTTGGCTATGGATGGGTCTCTGTGTCTAATTAAGCTTCCCTCTCTCTCTCTCTCTCTCTCTCTACTACACCATTAACACTCACCCCACCCATCTATCATTAACCACCATCTACCGTCATTACCAGGTTCTCTTCTACCACTGTTTACTGCACTACGCCACTTACCCTCATCCACGCATATCCTATATATAGTGTTATCTTTATCTCATTATTATCTCATCTTCATCTCATCTTCATCTCATTATCATCTCATCTTCATCTCATTTTCATTTCATCTTCATCTCATTATCATCTCATCATCTCATCTTCATCTCATCTTCATCTCATTATCATCTCATTATCATCTCATCTTCATCTGCCTTTTAATGTCAGACTGATTTTTTTTTATAGGTGAATTGATCAGCTATTGATTTTTCCTCCCAACAATGTCAGGAAGCATACGACCTCAGAATGACTAAAAGAGTGTATTCCCATAGTACGTGGCCTAGTTAGAAGGAATAGTAGCCGTCTAGTTTACACTGAAAGGAGTATCACCTTACACAGTGACTGACAAACTCCCAACCCACTTTCCCACCCACCAACCCACGTATAGGCCTACTCCCTCACGCTCCTGCCCACCCACTGCCCACCTATATACTCCTTGACACAACAGCCCCTCCTAGCCCACCTACCCATCCTTCCTCCTGACCCGATCCACCAATCCACCCACCCACCAACAGCCCCCCACTCCTCCTAAATTTCCCCCTTAACTCCTCCTTACCCCACCACCATCCTTCCCCCTCACCTTTCAGAACCAACCCACCCACCCATCCTTCACCCTCACTCCTCCTAACCCACCTACCTACCTACCCATCCTTCCTCCACCCTCACTCCTTCCTCCTAACCCACCCACCTATACCCATCCTTCCAGCACCCTCACTCCTCCTAACCCACCTACCTACCCATCCTTCCTCCACCCACACTCCTCCTAACCCACCTACCTATACCCATCCTTCGTGCACCCACACTCCTCCAAACCCACCTATACCTATACCAATCCTTCCTCGACCCACACTCCTCCTAACCCACCCACCCACCCACCCATCCTTCCTCCACCCTCACTCCTCCTAACCCGCCTATACCTACCCACCCTTCCTTCACCCACACTCCTCCTAACCCACCTACCCATCATTCCTCCACCCACACTCCTTCCTCCTAACCCACCTACCTACCCATCCTTCCTCCAACCACACTCCTCCTAACCCACCAACCTACCCACCCACCCACCCATCCTTCCCTCCTGCCCCGCCCACCCGCCCATTACCACCCATCCCTAACGACCCAGGCAGTAACGAGGCGTCAAACTCTTAACCATCAATTTCAGGCCGGTCTTTTTGTCTTACCCTATTTACGTGTATGTGTGTTTGTATGTTTGTTCGTCTGTCTATCTGTTTGTCTATGTGTTTGTATGTGTGTGTGTTTGTATGTTTGTTCGTCTGTCTATCTGTTTGCCTATGTGATGTGTTTGTATGTGTGTGTGTTTGTTTGTTTGTTCGTCTGTCTATCTGTTTGCCTATGTGTTTGTTTGTATGTGTGTTTGTTAGTTTGTTTGTTCGTCTGTATGTCTGTCTCTCTGTCTGTGTGAGTTTGCATGTATGTTTCTGTTAGTTTGCCCGTTTGTCTGTGTCTAAGTGTGTTTGTATTATATGTTTCTGTTTGTTTGATGTCTGTCTGTTTCTCTGTTTGTGTGTTTGTCTTTGTGTATGTTTGTTAGTTTGCCTGTCCGTCTCTTTCTTTGTCTGTGTGTTTGTATGTCTGTCGGTCTGTTTATGTAAAGCAAATGTTAGGCTTACCGTCCACACCGTCTATTAACCAAACACACATACATACATACTAACATTCATTAACATACGTATCTACACATACAAATACACATACAGACATAATATTATACACACACACACACACACACACACACATACACACACACAAACATATACACAGGTAGTAAGCACACACACACACACACACACACACACACACACACAAACATACAGTATACACAAGTAGTAAGCACACACACACACACACACAAACATACAGTATACACAAGTAGTAAGCACACACACACACACACACACACACACACACATACATAACTCAAAAGCTCATTTCGGTAAAGACCAAATGAACCTACAAGATAAGACAACCCTAAGCCTGGGAGGGACTCATGTGTGTGTGTGTGTGTGTGTGTGTGTACGTTTGTGTGTGTGTGTGTGTGTGTACGTGTGTGTGTGTGTGTGTGTTTGTATGTGTGTGTGTGTGTGTACGTGTGTTTGTATGTGTGTGTGTGTGTGTGTACGTGTGTGTGTGTGTGTGTGTACGTGTGTGTGTGTGGGTGTGTGTACGTGTGTGTGTGTTTACGTGTGTGTGTGTGTGTGTGTGTGTGTGTGTGTGTGTGTGTGTGTGTGTGTGTGTGTACTCAAGAAGGGTATATTTTTTCCTATTAAATTTGTGTTACTCCTAGTATTCTAAACATGTATAATATATAATAACGGAATATATGATATGCTAATATGTGATAAAATAATAATCTGCTTATAATTATATGATATGCTATGTGATATACTAATGATATACTATTATATGATAACTAAACAGGACATAAATATATGATACCGTGACCGTGTTCAGATTGACCGTGTACGTGTTCTTCAGCACCGTGTACACATTTAGGGCTAATGTGTACTGTACATGTATAAGCCTATCGTATACATGTATTGGGTTACCGTGTACAGTACATGTATATTTATACCATGTACGCATTTAGGCCTATCTCCCGTGTACATGTATAGTTCTACTGTGTACGTGTGTAGTCCTGCATGTACAGATCAAAGGTGTACATGTATAGGGCTACCGTGTACACATTTAGGTCATCCGTGTACACATTTAGGGCTACCGTGTACACATTTAGGGCTCCTGTGTACACATTTAGGGCTCTCGTGTACACATTTAGGGCTCCCGTGTACGTGTATAGGGCTGCCGTGTACACATTTAGGACTTCCGTGTACACATTTAGGGCTTCCGTGTACACATTTAGGGCTTCCGTGTACACATTTAGGGCTACCGTGTACACATTTAGAACTTCCGTGTACACATTTAGGTCTCCCGTGTACGTGTATAGAATTCCCGTGTACACATATAGGGCTCCCGTGTACGTGTATAGGGCTGCCGTGTACGTGTATAGGACTCCCGTGTACGTGTATAGAATTTCCGTGTACACATATAGGGCTTCCGTGTACGTGTATAGGACTCCCGTGTACGCATATAGGATTCCCGTGTACGTGTATAGGACTCCCGTGTACGTGTATAGAATTTCCGTGTACACATATAGGGCTTCCGTGTACGTGTATAGAATTCCCGTGTACACATATAGGACTTCCGTGTACACATATAGGGCTCCCGTGTACGTGTATAGGGCTGCCGTGTACGTGTATAGGTCTTGAGAGGAGGAGTAAGGGTATGGGGGCCAAGAATCATTACCCAGCCATAAATCTTGCTCCGGGACGATACAGACAGAGGGACAAAAACACCCGACAGTCCTCTATAGATAATGACACTCCTCCCGCTGTGTGTGTGTGTGTGTGAGAGAGAGAGAGAGAGAGAGAGAGAGAGAGAGAGAGAGAGAGAGAGAGAGAGAGAGAGAGAGAGAGATTTTGACTGTGTGTGTCTGAGTGTGAGCGTGCATTTGGGTATGTGTGTGGGTGTGTGAGGGGTGTGTGTGTGTGTGTGTGTGTGTGTGTGTGTGTGTGTGTGTGTAAAAGAGAGAGAGAGAGAGAGAGAGAGAGAGAGAGAGAGAGAGAGAGAGAGAGAAATTGTGTTTATTTCGCTCTTGCTTTATGGGTGGGTAGCCTACGTAGTGAGGGAGGCGAGGTGTGGTTAACCTAGATGAAATGTGGGGAGACTTGGTGAAGCTTTGGTGAAGTTGTGGTGAGGTGTGATGAAGCGTGGTGAGGTGTGGTGAGGTGTGGTGAGGTGTGGGGAAGTGTGGTGAGGTGGGGAAATAATGTATGAAAGTAGGAAGAATAGAAGAAGAGTAGGAAGGAAGAAAGGACAAAATGTAGAGAGGAGGGAAAGAAGTAAGGAATAAAGGAAGGAAGGAAAGTAAGGAATAAAGGACGAAAGGAAAGTAAGGAATAAAGGACGGAAGGGAGGAAAGAAGTAAAAATGGAATAAGAAAGGAATAAGAGAAAATGGAAGAGTGTGAATGGTCGATAAGAGTGTTGTGAAAGAAAGGAAGCCTGCAGGGAACACCTAATGTGGAATTAATGATGAATGGGATGGCAAGTAACCACACACACACATACACATACACATACACATACACACACATATACATACATAAACACACACACAAACACACATACACGTATAGACACGCACGCACACACATATAAACATACACACACGTATACACACAGACACAAACACACACACACGTATACACAAACACACGCACACACACTTCTTTCTCTATAGACACCCATCTTGGGAAAAAAAAAAAAAAAAAACACACACACACACACAAAATTATATTCAAGAGGACGATAACAAAAAAAAAATCCAGTTCCCAATGACCCAACCCTACAAATCGAAAGAAAGGTATGGTGAAATAGAAAGATATAAAGGACGAACGAAAAAGAAAAAAAAAGAACAGAAAAAAAAACTGAAAAAAAATCACTCACCTAGGAAGCATAAGGCCCCATTAATCATTCTATGTTGTGTTGGTGATGTGGAAGAGGAGTTGGGGGGGGGTGGAGAGTTGGGGAGGGAGGGATGGAGAGAGGTGGGGGATGTGTTGGGGAGGGAGGGAGGGAGATGGGGGAAGTGTTGGGGAGGGAGGGGAGGAGGAGTTGGGGGATGTGTTGGGGAGGGAGGGAGGAAGGATGAGAGGGAGGAAGATTTGAGGAGAGAGGTGATGTGTGTGAGGGGGGAAAGTGTGTGAGGGGGGAAAGTGTGTGAGGGAGGAAGGTGTGTGAGGGAAGGGAGGAGATATGAGGAAAGGAGGGGAAGGGGGCGAGTGTTGTGGGGGAGGGGAAGATGTGATAGACTAAGAGAGAAGAGTCTGAGGGAGGGAATGGTGTGTGTGTGTAGTGAGCGACCTATCATCCTTATCTGTATAGGGACACGTATGTAGAGGTTAGGGGGTTGAGGGTAGGGGGAGGTATAGTGTGTACAGTAAGGGTCAGGGGGGGGGCTTCCCTTTTCAATAGCGGTGATCATAATATCTTGGCCTCGTCTCCTGTGTATGTCATTGAAGAGAGAGAGAGAGAGAGAGAGAGAGAGAGAGAGAGAGAGAGAGAGAGAGAGAGAGAGAGAGAGAGAGAGTTGTAAATGCATATGGAAACGATATATTAATACTGTTGAAAGATAGAAAGAGATAGTAAGATAGAGTTAGAGAGAGACGTATACTGTATAAATAATGTGAGGAGAGAACATAAAAGAAAGCGAGGGAATAGGTGAATGAGAGAAAAAAGAGGCAGTGATAGAAAGAGAAAGAAAGGGATAGAAAGAGAGAGAGGGCGACGGGGCGGATAGAGAAAAAAAAACAAATATAGAAAATAGAAAGGAAATGAATGGAAGGAGGTTGGTTGGAGGTCAATATAATATCGCTGACACATGACTAACCCATCAATACTACAATTAATTAATACAGAGGCGGAAATTTATCGAGACAGGAAACCACCACCACCTCATATTCTTAACCCTATAGAAGGAGAAGGAGAAAATGCAAGGACAGCAGAGTGGAGAAAGAATATGAAAAGACAGCAAAGTAGAGTAGATGAGGAGAGAAAAGTAGAGGAGAGAAGAGTAGATGAGAGAAGAGAAGAGGAAGAAAATGCAAAGACAGCAAAGTAAAGTAGATGAGAAAAGAAGAGAGGAGAGAAATGTAGAGGAAAGGAGTAGAGGAAAAAATAAGGAAAGGAGAGAAAAGTAGAAGGGAGGAATAGAGTAAGGGGAGAAGAGGGGAGGAGAGAAGAGGAGAGGAGAGAAGAGGAGAGGAGAGAAAAGGAGAGGAGATAAGTGTTGAAGAGATAAATATAGAAGAGAAAAGAGTAGAAGGGAGAAAAGAGTCAAGCTGAGTGATTGTACACCATTTCTCTCGATCAAGGTAGTGAAATATTGAGGAATAGGAAGGGAAATGAAGCTAGAAAAGTTTATGTTGACGTTAAATAAAAAAATAATAATAATTCTATAAACTCTAATATTATGAAAGGAAGTAGCCAATGATGTATACAGTAAAACCAACAAATATTTTCAGAAAAACAAATAACCTAACGCTGCACTATAGCCACAAATAATCTAAAAGGGAAAAAATATACAAAGTTGCAGCATGAACGCGGCCACTAAATATTTTTGTTGGGGGGGTTGGAGAAATAGGCAAACAATAATTTTCCCGTTGGATTCCCAGCACGTTACTACACTGACAGTCCCCCAGATGAGAGATATATGTATAGGCCTCACTCCCACCATCCGTCTGGCCGCAAAACACTGCCAAAATTTCCGTCCAAAAGAGGGAAACAAAGGGTCGACGTTTCGGGGGGAATTCCGCAGCCAAAACCTCGACGGGGGAAAGAGTTATGTGGTGCGCTAGACGTATGGGCAGGCAGGGGCGTGGGCAGGTAACATGGCAAGCAGGTAAGTAAATTGGCAGTTTGGCAGGAGGAAGAAGGAGGAGGAGGAGGAGAAGGAGGAGGAAGGGGATAGTAAGGGTGAGGATGAGCAGGAGGATGGAAACAAGAGAATGAGGGAGACGTGTGGATGAGGAGGAATAGGGAGAAAAAAGGGGATGGAAGGAGGAATAAGAAAATGAAAGTGGAGGTAGATGAGGAGAAAGAGGACTAGGATATATAAAAAATGTTGGATGAGCGGTTGGATAAGTTGCTGGAGGAGGAGGAATATGAAGAGGAAGGAAACCAAGAGAATAAAGAAAAAACAAAAGAAATAGAAGAGGAGAAAGAAGTGGAGATTTTGAAGTTGGAGTGAGTGAAAGAAGTTTGTTGGTGACGTCCTACAGATTGCATAAAGGGGTCTTATAAAACTAACATTTAGGGTCACACACATTAAGATTCGGTGGTTTAATTAGACTACAATGACTTCACGATGGCTCCCTATACACTATTGTAACTGGCTATAGTGCTGGGCATCGTCATCATCACCTACATCACCTACATATAATTTACATCCTATGGCCAGTGACGGCACAATAATAATGGTAAAAAAAAAGGCATACTGTACTATATATTGCAGTCAATTTACTGTACAGACATCAGTGTCGAAAGAACATTGATTATTTTTGTAGGTATTCTAAAAATAACACGGCACTTTCTCTGTAAGAAAAAAAAATGTAAACAGATGAAGGATACACGGATAATTGACAACAAGAAGTGGTGAGTGGCGGAGACGAAGAAAACAGAACAGTAACAGACAGATGAAGGTACCGATAAAGAGATTAACTTAAAAGAGACAGATACAGGAGACAGATTGGCCCCCAGACAAGGCAGATACTGCAGACAGATAAATGGGAGCAGACGGGTGGAATGGCGAACGAAAACTGAGAGGAGGGGAGAAGACGAGAAGAAGAAGGGAGGGGGTAAGAAAGATTACTTATTTTTACTTCAAAGGTTTCTATCCATCCTTATTATCTCTTTCTCTTGCATCTTTCTACCTTGGTCCATCATTACCCATTGTTAATTCCATCGATATTTATCAATCAATCAATATATTTTTATCAACCATAGCCCAATTCCTTCTTCCCTGCTTTGTATGTTAAGTTTCAGATCTGTTGCTGTTTGCATTTCATTTGTATTCCTTTGTATTCCCTTTCTCCTCCTCTCTTCATCCCTCCTCTCCCACACTTTCTCTCGCAGCCAGCCAGCCAGTCAGTCTCCTTCCTTACATTCCTGGGTGGCACTCGCTTATGTTGGGCCTACCCGGGAAGAATGGCACCACTTTACAACACCCAACGAGGCAGCAATGCTAAGTGAGCTGGAAAGAGGAACAAGCGCCTGAGCCTTCCTTTCTTTCTTATCCCTCTCACCCTACATCCCCTTCGGCATTATTTATTCACATCTTCATCTATTTATGCGTATCGGTGAATATAAACCGATTTGATTGTTATTGGTGATTTTAATTTATCACTATTTAATATATACTAATCTATTTCTTCCTATGCCTTTATATTTGCTTCAGTTATATATTTATTGAATTTTCTGTGAGTATTCCTCCTACATATTATTTTTTTACTTGAATATTATGGAATAGCCTATAGGATTTTACGCAATTTTTATGTACCTACTTATCCATCCATCTCCTATTGAGCATTTCCTTGTGCTGTGAAGTGAAGAGGGTAAATGAGAGAAGCACAGTGAATGGTTGAGTGAGAGAGAATGAAGATGGTCGTAAAGATGCATCATGGAGTCGCTCGGCCTCTGTTTGTTTACATCTCACTTAGCGGGTTTTCAACGGCGCACGTGGTAACCTCCTCCTCCTCCTCCTCCTCCTCTTCACTTAGACACAGTTAGATAGATATTCACCCCTTCGATTCCCTGCCATAAAGACTGGATTTCTCTCCACTCAACCCGTTTCATTAGCCTTGGTATAAAAAAAGAAGAAAGTAGAGGGGTGGGAGAGGGAAGGAAATGGTTTGAAAGAGCAAAAGAATTAAATCCGACACCCAACACGACATATAATTAATGAAGGCGCATCTTTTGTGAAGGAAGGAGATGGAAGGAATGAGAAGGCGAGAAGGGAAAATGGGAGAGGGAAATGGAGACGAAATGGGGGATGGATAGGAAGAGAAGGGAGAGGAGAAAGGGGAAAAGAGGGGAGGGAAAGAGGGGAAGGGAAAGAGGGAAAAGGGGGGAAGGAAAGAAGGGAAATAGGGGAAATGGGGAGGGAATGAGGGGATAGGAGGGAGGGAAAGAGGGAAAAAAGAGGGGATTGAAAGAGGGGAGGGAAAGAGTGAATAAAGAGGGATGGGAAAGAGGGTAAAAGGGGAGGGAAAGAGGGGGAAAGAGGGAGGGTAAGGAAGGCTGTGGAAGAGGGGTGGATGGGAAGAGGGAGAAAGGGAAATGGGGAGAGGCAATTCAGAATCCCTCTTCATATACTGAGGCACAAGTGTGTTTCCTGGTAAAGCCTATAGTTTTTGAGGAATAAGCAGCCCTCTATCTACCTATTAGTCCAGATAAATATACCTTCTTTAGTGTTATTGGTGATCCCTCTCTCCCTCACTTACTCCCTCACTTTCCTCTCTCACTTCTGCCTCTTTTTCACTCATTCACTCACCGTCCTCCCTCCATCCC